>JBCJKH010045662.1:0-55186 GCA_039877255.1 Loriculus beryllinus | reverse complement strand
GTAACAAATCTGCTTTTCTTCTATTCAGTCAGTAGAGGATGACTTAGCCACTTTTATTGATGTGATTAGACTAACTCCAGTAACAAATCTGCCCTCACACAGTGCTACATTGTGCTATTGTGGTCTATACATATCCTTGCCAAAATGCTGAGGCTACTGCTGGGAGCTCCAAAAGGAATTTTGCTGCTTTTTTTTCTTGTCTTAATGAACTCCATGGGAAATAGTGTGGCTGTAAGCTGTTTTCAGTACTGACCTGTGTCTATCTAGCAAGTGGTCTTCAGCCCTGAACATTTGCAGCTCTTAAGAACAGGTTTAGAAAGAAGTCTTGGCAGATGCTAACATTTCTAAAACAGGAAAGTAGCGTTAGATGTATTGGCGGAAGACTGAGATGCTCTTCCGAGAAACAAGTTTCATCCAGTGAGCTCAGATCTGGAGATGGATTGTTTCTGATTTGAAGACAAAGTCAGTTTTTAATTTGGAAAGCAAGGAAGGAAGCAAGGAAACTAGAAGACCAAAATCTGGGTGAAGGAAAAGGTATCAGTGGCCCCAGTATTTCTGGGGGTTCATGTTTCTAGATATCTGTTACAAATCAGGATGAAAAAATTATGTTTCAGGAGCAAAACCTGGGACTATATCCGTACAATTCTCTCTGCAGTCCTTCCCATTCAGTGCTCCTTCTACAGCACCAGCACTCCTCAGAGCCATGCAAGTCCAAGCAGCCTGCCTCTGCCACACTGACTGCTGCCCAAAATGGGAGTGTAGAACAAGGGAGAAAATTGGCTCTCAGAGGGGAGAATCCCTCCAGGAGCAACCCCATCAATGGCCCAGGCACTCTGCTGCTGGGGGGTGAAGTCCTTTCCTCACCATGGAGACTGTGGGCCCACTGTCAGACCACAGACAGTCTCTGGCAGCACATTTAGAGGAGGGAATATTTTCATTGAAGTATGATTCTGGCCACAATTATTTCACTCTTGAGTGAGGTTATTATTATTTTTTATTATTGTTTGAGGAGGCTCGGTTTCATTAGGAACAGGAAGTCTCTGTGTATACAAACACCCGTAGTAGAAAAACCAATAAACAGCCTTCTCTATTATAATAATAAAATCAGTGAAAAAGACTTCAAATCTCGTGAGAACAAGAATAAATAGCATTCTAGTGAGTGGCTTTCTGGTTTTAATTAGATCTGGACAAGGTGCCTTGTTGGGCAATGAGGCCATTGTCTTCTCCCAAAGGCAGAAATATGATGCTTCTCAGGTGGTTGCGAGTTAATGCAACACTGATAAGGTTGAAATGGAGGCCCTTATTCTGCAGTGTTGCTGACCTAAAGGCAAGAACTTTCTTTATAATGTGCTTGCCCAGAAACAACCCAGCAAATTTCACAGTTATTGAGTATGAAATGAAATATGCCTTTTTTTGTTGTTGTTTTTTCTACTCAAGTTATTTGGTGATTGCCAGGAAGTTATAGGACTCCAGTCAATAAAGATTTTGGTCATCAAACCGGCAATTAGATCCGGTCATGAGATTTCTGATGACATGCCATTTCACTGGAACACACTCATTTGTCAGAGCCAGAAAGTGTCAGTTTGAAACATATTTGTCTGAATGAACCAACATCAAACCACAGGTAGTTTTCCATTGGAAAACTGCCTGGCTTCCTCCCAGCTAGCCTGGTGGGCTGCTTGGGAATCAGGGATTGTAGGCTTACTGCCACTGAACTGAGAGCCGAGTAATGCTGGGAAACACGACTGAAGTCAGCAGTCTCAAATTGTAAGCTCCCAGCCCCAGCATTGGCTTGACATGCTGCTCCGTAAGAGGCAGCAGCAAGGCTGGAAGGAAGCACTTTCTGGGGTATATTTTGTTTTGGAAATACCATGTGTCATTGTTTCCTATTCCTATTCTTTTCCCTATAAACTTCTTTTTTGTGGGTTATTTTGAAATAACTGGTTTCATTCCAAATCAGAACAAAACCAAATGTCAGAATTTCCCACAAACCAGAATTTGATAATTTGGGCAGTCTTTCTGGTAACAATCCAGCAAATATTCAATTAAATTGGATGTGCTGCTTGATAGCAATGAGCAGTTTGATTTTCTGTACAACTTTGAGAGCTTCTCATAGTACTTTCAAATTGAAGTAAATCGTCACTTTGCTTTTAGCTGCCAGTAGGTGAAGGCACAAGCAGTAACTCAACTAGGACTTGTCTCCCAAGGGAGTTGTCATGGTTTAAGCCCAACTGGCAGCCAAGTACCATGGAGATTCAGTCACTCCCCACCTTCTACCCCTGTAGTGGGATGGGGAGGGGAATTGGAAAAAGATAAAAGTGCAGGCTGAGAACAGCTTCATAATTGAAACAAAATCAAATATTAGCATTAATTAATCATAATGATAACCATAATAATAAGCATCATAATAGAGAGGAATAAACCACAACACTAGGATGTGCAATACAATTCCTCACCACCTGGGAACCCGTGCCCAGCCTGCCCTTGAGCAGCAAGGATCCACTCCTAGTAAACTCCCCACAGTTTATATACTGAGCATGACATTCCATGGTACGGAATATCCCTTTAGCTGGTTGTGGTCAGCTGTCTTAGCTCTGCTCCCTCCTGCTTTTTTCTGTACCTTCTCACTGGCAGAGCATGGGAAACTGAAAAGCCCTTAATTTAAAACAAGCACTAGTTAGCAACAACTGAAACATCAGCGTGATATCAAATTATTCTCAGACTAAAGCCAAAACACAGCACTGCACCAGCTAAGAGGAAAGTTATCCCAGCTGAACCCAGGACAGGAGCAACCCCACTGCTTGGTGATGCTACCACAACATGACTTGCTGAGTCCTTAAAGAAGGGGGCAGCCCTGCTCTCAAAAAAGAGGGAGTGGGGAACATAACATGTGCCAGACTCCTGGTCTGTATCGTATTAAGCAATGTTATAAAACTACAAGCCTTCAGAATAAGATGCGACAGTGCAGAGCACAGATTAATCTGATGAGAAATACAGTGATTTGTGTGAAGTGTCTTTCACTTACCTCTTTATTACGGACCTTATGAGGTCGTAGAGCACTGGCTTGGGAGGGAGAATACAAATCACCATCAGTTTAATCCATGATCAGTGAGAAACAAGGATGGCAGTAGATACTTCCCTATTGACATTTATATCAACAAAGCATGTTTCAAAACTCATCCTGAGCAGAGCTAAAATATCCAATGCCTTTTACCACCCACACAGCATAGGAAAAGGTGCTATGATGGGGATCAAAGCAGGCCCCAAAGCTCCCAGAGGAAGAGCCAGACTCCAGGTCTGAAATCGGTTCTTCAGAGAGCCTGTGGTTTCTTAAGCCACAATTACCACCATCACCACCATCAAGGGCCTTTATCCTGTCATGCCCAGTCTGGCCAAGCTCCCTTTGACAACAATAGGGATGCTACACTGACAACATGTATGCAGATACTCCCAAAAAGCTGCTAATGAAGATTTCTCTCCAGAAGAGAAAGGCTCAGTTCTGGCTGAACTTGGTGATTCCTAAATAACTCCAACACGGCCAACCCCATGGAGATTGGTAGCTGACATGAAACAGCTTGATGTTGATGCCTGAAACCATGAACCCCAGACTCTTTTAGGTGCCAAACAACCTAATTTAGATTCTTTTTTGGATGTGAGAATCGTGTGGTCCTTTTTTATTATTATTTGCTCATGTCTTTAGCTCAGAATATTCCTGTATTTAAACACTGGACAGGACTAGCTGCCTAAAAACAACTCCAGTTCAAAGGTGAGAGAAAAAGAACAAGAGACAAGTACCAGGAGCGAGCATATCCTTCCATGAAATTAATGTGCATTTAAATGAAATGTGCATTTAAATGAATGTAGGGCTCACAGGAAAAATAAATTTTAAAAAATTTTATCCAGAATTTTTTTTGCTTGCAAGCACTTTACTCCAGCAACTAGGGAGGGCTACACAGGATTTATGCTTCAGAGGCAACTGAATCCAGCTGAGCTAAAATGCAAACTTGCTTTGGTAGACAGCTTGCAAGTACCGGAAATTATTGGTGTGTATCCAAACTCACTGTCATTAAACTTGAAGCATGGACAAAGCATTACAACTTCCATGTGACTGTGCTGTAACAGTCACTAGGGCCTTTTATATGTTTTCATCAAAATAGTTAGGGGCTTACCATGGATATTCCAGCAGAAGGACCTTGCTACACTGCTTTATTTCATTCCCAGAGAAGGTGCTGTGAAGCAGTGAGACCATTCCACAGAGCAGTGTGCTCCTGGGGGTGGCAAGGATGGCAGCAGAGACAGTTCCTAAAGTCCTGGGTTTTTGGAGGTGTAGGTCAGAGAGGAGAGCTGCTGATTCCTCTCTGCCTTTTGGAGAGAGGGAGATGCATGGGGCTACATTCCTTACCATGTGTTTCCCAGAGATCAGAAAGGAAAGCATTTTCTACTTCACAGCTCTCCCTTTCCTGAGATCCAAATAGAAGAGAGGTGCTTTGTTTGTTAGACAAGCCCAAAAAGTTACTGTCCCATGATCCAGAAGGCAAAACTGGACGCAGTCATCCTTCCTCATCTATTAACCTCTAAACTCTGGTTTGAATCACAGCTCATGACTGGGATCCTCCAAGTCACAGGCAGGCAACATGCAGAGAGGTCAGTGTTTATGCACTGTTTGTGCCTTTCTCTCTCTTTCCTGTCTTGCCACATGAGGAGCCCCCTGTTCTGAACTTTATTCGAGACTGGGGAGTTTGTAACACATTCATTACCACCTCTCAAACAGTGAGCAAATAGATTTGCTGCCAGCTGGTAAACAAACTGTCAAAAAATAAATCAGAAGAAAGACAGCTCCCAGATATATTGCACATATAGGAAAACATTAGCTACCAATTTCCAGTTTTAAACCTGGAAATTGAAAAGGCATCTTCTGTTCACTGCCAGCAAGTCCCAGGCATGCAGTGCAAGAGCAAACAGTTGCGAGGGACTTAGTAATAGCCTGGCAGTGAATTTGTCTGAGGGTGGCCATCTGCGTTAGTATTATACACAGGGCTTCTTTTCCACTCTTTTCTAATAAGGTCAATAAGTAGAACCATGTGCTTATGTATGACATACTAGGCACATTCAATGGACTGCAGAATCTAAGAGTCGATGTTTCAGAGGAGTTTGCAAGCACAAAAGATGTTCATAAAGGTAACTTCCCCTAGGCAAACAAAAAATAATCTAGGGCCAACAGAACAACTGAAATTCCTCCATTTTTCTGCTTATGTCCTCAAGCTGGTAACATGAACCTCAGACAACAAGATGTCAAATGTTCACCTTTACCATTGATGTAGCTGATTGTTGTCAGATGATGGCATTGGTTTCATCAAAGAAAGATGGAGCCTGTAACACATTACTGATGATTGGGAAGGCTGCAAAGGGGAGAGATCAAAAAGAAAAAAAAAAAAAAGAAACCAAAAAAAACCACCCCACAATGGAAAAACATAGAAAACCAAAAAAGGTTAAAAGAGCATCAAAAGTATCAGCTCTCATCTCAAGTGAAACAGTCTCTCATACTTCTGACACAATGAACAAACAAAAAAGAGGTACCATATAGTTTACCATGTAAACATCCTCTACAATTCAGCCTCACTAATTGTATAAACTTTCCATTCACATCTTGAACTTCTGATATTAAAAGGGGTATAAATGAGTCCTAAAAATATATCAGAATCTACCAAGCCAGAATTTAAACTATAAATTGGTCCTCTCCACAGTGTAAGTTGGATCAGAATTTCTGTAAAGAGTTTCTTCCAGCAAGACAGTTTCTATACTGTGCATGTGACTTTCTGTTGCTATAACAAAGTAATCTCCGAAGCACATCATCTGCAAATTCAGACATTCCCAGAAATACCTTCTATATTCTTTATTTGCAGTAGTTACTGCTGTTGATAGCAGTGGTCCTTTGTTCCTCTAAAATGTGTGTCATGCTGTTTCATGATGCAGGGGTCTATCTTTTCAAAGGCTTGATGATTTCACATTAAAAAGATTCCATCAGATCAGTGTGAGTGCCAGCAGTGCTACGTAATTTTTCTTACAACCACAGCTGTGGATGGTTATTTCACAGGTCATTTGGCAAAAGCTACACCATTTTATGGGCTTTCAAAAGCTCTTTTTCCCTTTTAAGAGAAAGAAAATGTGGAGACCTTTTCTTGAGGTGTCTTTCCAATAATCTTTGACCTCCCAGATTCTACCTCTGAGCTGCCATGGACATAATGACTTTCCATGGGTGAAGTTATTACTTCTAAAAAGGGGCAGCATTCCAGTGCTACCATGTGCAACAAGTTGATTACAGCCGGTGGGATCCATAAATCAAAGTGCCATGGGTTAGTGTTTGACAACTGGTTACCCTAATGTCAAGTCCAATCTCTCGGTAGCAAGAAAATAATTCCTTATTAAGGAATTATGTGATTTTATACAATGTACCCGAACAGAGAAAAAGCATTAGACAAAATTCCAAGGGAAGAAAGCAAGGAGTGAAAAAATAACCTTGGAAGCAGAAAATTTAACGTGGACTACTAAGACCTAAGTAACTTTTAATCAACTTGCTGTGAGCAGGGAGCATTTCAGGACAGTTTCATTGTGCCTGTGAGAGTATTCAGTTACAATTTTATCTCTTTGAGCTGTGATGGTGTTGATCTGGCAAGCAGTGAGGCATTCTTATTTCAGCTGGGTGACTTGTAATAAGAATACGAATCCATGCTATTTGCCAGATACTTGAATTGAGTAGCACTTATTTTTAAGTATTAAGGCTTAAACAATTTTGGAAATAGGATTTACAAAAGCAAGGCATAGGAAACACAAGACTAAATACAAACATTTTGTAAATGTACAGCTGGAAAATTTCACATTATCTTTTTATTTTTATTATTTTCATGGAAAATAGTAAAAAAACCGTAAGGATTCTTTTCAACCCCTTCAATATAGCCTACCCAAATACATAAATAACAATACTTTAGAGGTATGATTCTTTACTTTTTCTTTTTTACAGACAGAACTTTAATTGTTGAGATCTCGGCCCAAAACAGTAGCTCTAACCTATATCAAGAAGCTCCCTGTAGTTCACAAACCCTGCAATTTTTTTCTTGTTGAAAAGGGTTGTTTTTCATTTCTAATATCAACTCAGATGACACCATGCACGTGGGTGTTTATCCTGAAATAGTTACAGAGGGCAGATATTTTGGGATTGTTTGGGAAGGGACTTCACAGTCTCAGCGATGCTGGGTCCAGAGTGGTTCTCAGTTCACGGTAGTCACATCACAGTGAAAGGATTTCCTACCTCATTTACTGTAAATTTTGGCTTAAGTAACCTGAGAAGTAACAGAACTGAAGCCTGTGCCCGTGGATAAGCACTAGGTTAACCTACAAGGGAAACCTCCACCTTCTGAAGAGACTTGTCTTTATTGTCTTCTCAAAAGCAATAGACCACCACAAGCAATAGAGGACAGCTACTGTAAATCTCTTCTGAAAACACCCAATTAAACACACTGTGTTCCATTTATGTTTCTGGGCATATATTGTTAACTTTCTGGGAAATATTCTAGTGGACAACTTTGGAGTCAGCAATATGTTTTGGAAAAAAGGATATTTTAAGGAGTAATCTCTGTTAGTGTTGTGAGCATTCCCACTTACAAACTCATCTGTGGGAGTTACACCCCTCCTGTTAAGAAATACTAGGAAACCTGTGAGCTTAAGAAAATTTACAGAACATAGTTTGAAAATCAGATACCAAATGAGGAGCTGCTCAAGAATAAAAGTGAACGGAGGAATATTATTTCCTGAATCTTTTAACAAAAAAACAAAACAAACAAATAAAAAAACCCCAACCAAACAAAAACAAACAAAAAAAACCCCCACCCCTCACCCCCCACAAAACAACACAACTCCCAAAACAATACAAATGTGTTTGAATGTATAGATGAATCACATAAAGGTAGCCAAGACTTTTCTTTTTAGACTTTCATCAGTCCTATCCTTTTATTTCCAATCTGCAAATTTTACCCTCAGACTTAAATTTGCAGTGCTTTACATCCAACCTGGTTTTTTATCACTTCTGCATTCAGGTGTGAGCAGGGAGGGAATGGCCCAGCTACTAAAATGTCCTGAATATCAATGAGGAAAGAGATAATTAAATTAAATTAAATTAAATTAATGAAAGTTATGCACCTTCTGCCACAATAATGATTCAGTCTCTCAGCCCTGGTCCTTTCACATGCAGTACCAGTATCACCAAGAACCTGGCAACACAAGTTTCTTCCGGTTGTTCTAGCAATAACAGACAGCAATTAAACAACTATATCATTTTGGACATGCCATTTCCCTGGTCCCTCAAAACAGACCTCTCAAAATCTGAAACTGATTAATTCAACCAGATACATCAAATCCACTGTAATGTTCTCAATAAAAACTGCAGAATAAAATATCTAGCCTTAGAACTACATGGGCTTAAGCTTAATTCACATGAATTGAGGAAAAAATTGGTAAGGGGAGTTCACAAGCCAGAGCTAGTCCTATAATGATGGATTCAATCTTCCAAGGGCTTTCTCCATAAAGAATGAAACAAAGACACTTTGTTTTCCACCCCTAGAGGGTTCACTCAGAAGAGCCAGAGTTATGTTAACCCAGACATGGATCTCCAAGGTAGATTTTCTCACACTGCTCTGGTCTGATACCTTATTAAAAATTATGCCAATGCCCCATGACCATTAATAGGTGTTAACACTAAAGACACAGTCAGAACACTAAAGAGGAGATGCAACATATTGTAGTCTAGGGGAAATGGCCAAAAGGCATATTTTCCACCTTGGATGTGGTGTCTCATTTAATCATGATGGGGGATATTTGAATCTTTTTATGCTGAGTTCACTTTGGCTCCTTGCAATGCAAGTTCAGAGGAGGTGCTAAGAAGTAGAGGTTTCTTCAGGAAGTTCAGGGTAGGCAGAATTGTTTTTCTTCTGCATCTGAATAAAAAGCTGCCAGAAATATGCAAGCACTGGAATATTCTCTTTATTTTCATAGCACAGTCACTATTTTCCTTACAATGTGATTCCAGAAGCCATTAGGGTCTTTCAGCCCCTCCAGTTACTGGCTAATGGCTGACAAAGTTTAGATTGATATTTGCTTATTCTTCATGTTGTCTCTTCAAAAAATTCCCATCATAGGAGGCTGTTGCTATGACCTCACTTCGACCATCCTTGGCCATAGTTCAAGAATGACAGAAATGAAACAGTAGAAGTCTGATGTGCTACTTCCCATTAGTCCCTGTTACTAAAACAGCAAGTGCCCCTGCAGTAATGAACAGAGCTGGAAGCACCTCAAGAGGGTTGGCTGTGGGACACAGCAGCTATGAGGACCTCATGAGGTGGAAAGGGCTTCTTTCCATAGCCATGGCTCCACAGCCGCTTCCCATGGGAGACACATGGCCTAGACTTAGAGGTCAGCAGCAATATCCCATGGTAAAACCATAAATTTTGCTCTCCCTGGGGCTTGGATGGCCATCCAGATAGTGTAATTTTAGTGACTTTACAGGGGCAAGTCTTACACGAAGGAGCCTCGGCTTGGTGCAGCACTCCCAAAGCTCTGGATAGCACCACCGGTCAACTGAGATGTTGAAAGGGACAGGGTGAGGAAAACAGATACTAGCTGTACAAAAACATAGTAGTGTGAGAGCCTTAAATTAATTAAATTAACTATGGTTACAGTCCTTTCCAGTGGTGAATCTGAGGTAGCTTTGTAAAAACAGCATTGAAACATACCTGCTTTAATTTTTGCCTGACAAATGAAGAGGGGTCCCTAGAATAAAATGTAAGTGAATACATAAAAGGGTGTTGCAGTTCAGGCAGCATTGTCAAGTTCTTCTGGCTGGGGGCCTGCACTGAGGGGCAAAAAAGACAGAAAGTACTGGAGAATTTAACTGCAAAGAAAAGTAGATCCCAGCTGATGATATGGTCTTTAACTTTCAGGAGTTTCATTTCTAATGAGAAATTCTTACCTCAAAAGGACTTTTAGTTTGTTAAAAATCAGTGATTCTATTTCCTTACAGCACAGCCATTTCCAGCAAAAATTATACGTATATTTAGGATAATTTGTTTGATACAGGCAATTGCAGCTCTCCTTTTATTTATCTATGTTGTCATCTTAAAGGACTTCCCTGACCAGGGCTCCCACACATTGGCTGAAGGGTAACTGTCCCTCTGCGCATCCCATCCTCCCAGTATTTCCTTATCCGCGAACAATCCAACAGGCTATACAACACAGTGATGAGCAGTATCACAAATTGCAGAGCAAAAGGGCTAGTTTTCCCTCTGGTCTGGGATTTCCAAGTGACTTCTCTAACATTTTAAAAGGTGCAAGTGAAGGCCAAAATTTTCTCTATGACTGAGCTGTTCTTTCAGTCTCTCTGCTGAGGAGATACTCCCCTGAACTGATAAATCTCAACAATGGGAATAAGGTTGTGCTAATGCATCTTCTCTCAGTGAGGATCACAGCAGAATCTCCTTAGCCAGTCACCCATATATATGGAATTGCAAATCAATCATTTTGACCTGTTTTGTAACTGTTTTCAAATTGGGAAATGGATGCAAAATTTTCAGGGAGGAATACAGAGAAAAGAGTGTCTTACACACAGACACACACTCCAAGTATGTATTTCCTTGCAATACAAGTGTGAAATTTTACCTGTTAGCATAGATAAAGCCTAATGGATAATTTTTAAAAGCTAACATTTTCTCATGTACAGTTTTTTTCTCTGCATACATAACTAGAACTAACAGTTGCACACACAAGTGGTCGAATTTCCATTAAAAAAACAAAACCAACATCTGTTTGAATGGCATTTTTGTCTGTGAAAGATTTAGCCCCTACAGGCAGATGCAATGGGACTATTGTCTACAGAAATAGTACTGGAGCTGAGCCCATCTCTCCAGGAGAAGGCATGCAGTACTTAGCAAACATATTCAGTCCCAGCTGGAAAGTCACATTTTCTTTCATCAAGAAAAGTCTTGCCCTGTTATAAATTCTAGATATAAACCTGATGCTTGAAAAAAAAACGCAAAAGTCTTATGCAACTTTCGGGTAACTTGTCAAAGCCATGACTGCAAGTTTCTAAATCCTGCCCATAATAATACATCTTCATTATTCATGCCCGATCCATTTATAATGCTATTTAAACAAAGGCATCTACTAATGAAAATAACAGTATACCAAAATTCAAGAGGACAACCATCAGTTTACCACTAGCCACAAGCCATCTTACTGATTTTATCTGAGTGTATTGAGTGGTAGTTATCAAAGTTTATACTGTATATGCATATTGTAATATTTGTCTGTGAGCATCTTAGAGTCACCTCAAGTGATTCAGATTCATATCTTGCATATTACCTAAAAATTATGTTGGTCTGAAAATTGCTTCAAAGAAACCATGTGAAAAAGAGAAAGAAAAATATGTACACTTGTTGGTTCACTCACACTAAAGCACTTCTGAAAAACATTACAAGGGCATGAACAGAACTATCCAGCTTTTAAGAAGGCAGATTTCTAGAAGTCTGCCCATGAGCTTACCTCTAGAAATGATAAATGAGAGCAGAAAGAATAGAATAGTATGAGAATTTGTTTTTATTGAGGTTTTTTCCTCAACTATTTCTTTACTCAGACTTTCGACTCAACCTTCTGGAGAACAAACGCTACATTGCATGGTATAAAATTCTTACACAGAAACTGAAACTGAAAAATACTGACTCAGATAATTAGGAGAATACTAGTTGCATGGAAAACCCAAACAAAAATGTAGGTTTCATTTCATATTCAGGTAATTTTCAAGCTTATGTATGGACCACACAATGAGTGTTTGCTTTACATGGAGAGAAACTGGACCACCAGGGAATTTTAGTCTTTAGCAGAAGGTGGAAATATACTGTGTGCAGAGGTACACTGCAACCAAGTTCACTGAAAAGCTTATTGCTTTAGCCACATAAATAGAACCATTCCTTGTAAATTCATCTCATTTGCAGGACTGGCCTTTGGACCATATTTCTGCCAAGCTACCAGTCATCCATCCATTGTTTATGAGAGTAGTGTTATTAACTAAGAAATAACAAACAGCACTTCTAATGCCTGCTCACAAATCCCATCATTTGCACCTCAAGATACTCTAGCCCAGCTGCTGAAGATATAAGCAAAGCTGTGGGCATAAGACAAGGTCTTTCTAGATTGAAGCATGTGTCATGAGAGAGCACATGCAATTCAAAGCAAAAGACTGGTAGCTTCAAAGGCTGAGAAACTGAGAAGTCATTCCCTTCATATCCTAAAAACACCAAATGCCTGTTGACATGTTCCTAGGAACAGGACTTTCTGAATGAGACTGCAGAGCAATGGCCTAATCACAAATTTGGGAAGTGGGCAAGGTATCATCAGCATTGAGCCTCCACCATGGTGATGAGGGTGTTTCCCCAAGCACCTATTTCAAGTCCACTTTGCTGTTCCTTACAAAGTTAGGCTGCAAGTGGCAAGTATCTTTAGGTACTTTTTGGTTGTCTTTTGACCAAACCAGGGCTTCTCTTCTAGGGTGCACCTTGTGTACTAGTCCCCCAGCTATTCCATCTGGGAATCAGACAGGACAAAGCAGCCTGTGCCAAGGTTTCTTAGGAGGGAAACTAGAGCAGGACAGCCTGCTGGAAAGCCTTATGTCTTACCTGGCCACACACTGCTGCAGTGCCCCAGGCTGTATCTCTGAGGAAACACAGACTGCTCTATAACGGTTACAGTTGTGAAGACCACTCTTTATCTTACTGTTTTGACTGGGTCTCTGATCCCTTCAACCCTAGCAGCCCAGCATGTGCCAAGTGACTAGGAAAGCAGACCCTTGTGCAATGCAATCTTTCAGCTGTCTTCCCCGCTTCTGGCCCCTCTCTGCAGTAGCAGACGGGAAACGCCTGTTATCCAAGCCCAAAAGTTTGTGATAAAATGAGGCTTTAATTATTATTTCCCCGGTGTTGACTTATGTTTTACAAATTCCAGTTAAAGCAGTTCAAACTGATTAAGGGGGGAAACAGTTTCAACAAAGAAAAAAGTAATTTTTTAGGTTTTCAAACAGGGTTAAGATGATGGAGTAATCAGTGGAAGAAAAAAAGGGAAAACGGTGAAAAGTTGCCTTGCATATAGCCATCTTAAGTATAAGAAATGCCTGCTGTCTCAAGACTCCCTACATTTCTGAAAGCTTTTTGCTTTTATTTGAAGTCTTAGTAAAAAAATAGAAATACTCATCTTTTTTTTCCTCAAAGTACACAGTATTTATACCCATTTCAGTTTTCTTGGAATTAGTAAAAATCTAAGTGTTTAGAATTGAATTTGACTGCCTTTCTAATAAATAAAAATCCATGGGGAAGGCAGCAGTTTTCCAGTGTATTTTTTTTAAAGCACAGGGTTGTTCAGACTGTTAAATGTGCTCTAGGCGCTCTGTCATGAGCTCTATCCATTTGGATAGATAGGAGGTTTTAATTGTTTAATCCTACTTTGCCATCTGTAGCTTGAGAGGCCACTAATCTATTAGTAATAATAGCAGAATAAGCTTGTTAATTATATTACACCAAAGATCACGGTTCATTTCAGCCTCCTGTGCCAGAAGATCTTGACTGTTTATTCTAGTTGGAGAACTTGATAGTCAGTGCTAGTTAAAAGGGGTCATTTTTTTCTCCATCCAAAAGATAAATGTTTTAAAACAGTTAAACACTCTAATTTTTCTTCTCTAGAACACATGGCTCTGTGTTGGCAGTGCTGAGAGTTATTATTGTATTTAATGGCATACTATTTTCCAGCCTACAGCTGTCTGGGAACACAACTGAGGAAAGCACGGCTAGATATTTTTACCATGTATGATGCATAGCCCACAACACATAAGGTTGATCAGAGGGCTATGGATGGTATCCAGCAATAACTGGGTTGTGAGGTTGCTCTTGTTTTGGTTTTAAATGGCTTTTCCAAAACTTCAGCTGCCAGGTCATTGCACCATTTTCTCTTTATCACACAAAAGCAGGATGTTCTATATTATTCTTCAGATTGTAGTAAAGAAATAAAAAGTAGAAGAATCTTACTCAGTTTTATTGCTTGCCCACATTAAACATGCACTGGGGAAAAAAGCTGCCAGTGTTTGAGTGACTTGGGCATTAGCAAATCATAGGAACTTCTAGTTCAACATTGGTGCATGAGAAGGTGTTGGTTTCATAGAGAATGGATCCCTGAACACAAGTAAACCTCTCCCAAGCATAGCTATGAGAGAAACACCTCCAGATGTTATAGTTTGCACTTCTGCATCCTAAGCACAGTTAACTCCCTTGCAACAAACTGAGAAAAACTCCACTGTCTAACTTCAATTTTCCTGCACCCATCTCAGAGATGAGAAACTCACCGATCTACTTGGTCAGATGTTGCCTTCTGTTTTCTCCATGCTACCCTAGCCAAAAACATCCTGGTATAACATTAGCTTCTTACTAAGTGTTTTCACTGGCAGGACAAAGCCTGTTGCTGCAGCTCCACTTACACTAACAAAATTACACTTGCATACAAGTAATGTGAAGCTAGAGTGTTTCTAAGTGTTTTCTCCTTCAAAAATCATTGAGATCTTTGTGAGACCAACGACCACATTCACCCACTGGCCACTTTGACCAGGCAGAAGTGCTCACTTTAGTGTCGCAGTGATTCAATTTGGAGTTCAAAAGATGCAAAAAGGAGAAGGGGGGAAGGGAGTCACAAACAAAAAAACAACCCAAAAACAAGGAGAAAGGAAACCTTTCTTGAAGCTGCATCTAAACTGTGAGATCCAAGAGCACTTTCCACTCTATGATCCTAGTGTACACCCTTGCTGATGAGCCCTGACTCTTTGTCTGAAGGAGGCCTAGGCATGCCACCCGAAAAAGTCACAGGAGACTAAAAGTCTCCTGGGAAAGTGAAGGAAGGTTCAAACTGAAATGATTGGTCTTAATGCAAGCATTTACATGCTGCTTCTTTTAGGGAGAACACCTCCCTACATGATTAAGAATGTTCCTCTAGCCGTTAAATCTGAGAACTTTTTTCTTGCATCATCTCAGTCACATTTCACCAGCAGTCTCCCTGATTAAATAATTTGCTCCTCAGCAGCAGGCAATGCTAACTGCTCATTGCAATGCCTCTTTAAAAGCCAAATGCCACTGAGAAAGAAAGCACAAACCACTGGTTTGGGCATTACTCAAAGAGCCTGCTGTTGTGAGGTTTTTCTGCCTCAGCTTCAGTCCATTTGCTACATCAATTACCAGCGCCAGAGCCTGGTTCTGGTCATGAAGATAGTAATCCAGAGGGTTGTCTATACATGTGCCTCAAGTCATCCTCCTCTTAAATGTTGAACAAGGACCTCTCTCACACCCAAACATCTGTTCATACAAAATTTACAGTTCATTTGAAAACAAAAGGAATGAACTACTGTATCATTACTTTTCATGAGGAAAATAACACAATCTTATCCTAAGAAACTGAATATATTCCCACTGCAGTTGTCAGATTCAATATTACACCATCTGGACCAGCATGATTCCTTATTACTTTGGGACCCACACACACAGATGCTGATAGCTTCTGCTTACATATTTATGCTTTTCACTGGGGGAGATGAGTGTTTCAGAATGCCTTATTATGTCAGATTGTGAATGGTGCAAACAGCCTTGCCAGGCCGCCCTGGATCAGCTCTGAACGTTATCAGCTGCTAAGACACACTTTGGTGGGCAGGGTGGCTCAGCCTCAGGCAACCTACCTTTCCACTCATATTAAACTGTCTTCCTCAACTGATACATATTCTGTCATTCTGCCTATTTTTTCGATGATTTAGATCCTGAAGGTACCAGGGTGTGGAAGAGCAAGAGGAACAACCTACCGCAAGTGACTTGAGAGCAAGCCAAGAGGATGCACTGTCCCCAGTTCTCCTCTGCAATCAGCTCTGCAAGGGAGAGCTTGCATGTTGCTAAGAGGGAAGCAGCATGTATGACTTCTATTTGTGTGTTTGAAATACATGTTGGAGTCAGCTGTGGAAAGGGTAGGATTCATCAATCCCTGTGTGGGCAGTTGACTTATGAGTCATCTCAACCTAACAGGGACATCTGAAAAAACGTGGGCTGTGCTCTAGAAAATGCCTATTTCTACAAGTGGATCTAAAGGAGCATGGATGACAAGTTTCTGTCGTAGATGTCCAAAAGGTAAATGCTTCCTTTTAGGTAGACCAATCTCATTACCAGTTTCTCATTTATAATCTCTGAAGCTCTGATACTTCTCAATACACTGCACCAAGATCCCTATTGCTTCTTCCAAAATTCACAGAAGATCTGCCTAGTTTAGGAGAAAGCTGCACTTGTGAAATGACCTTGCCATCTCCAAATGGAGTAGAAAAAGATAAGGCATGGGAGATTCACTACTACTAAGCTTCATCCTTCCATGTTTTACCTGTCAACTAAGAGGTTTTTTGTTCCTTTGTTAACCTACAAATACTAAAGAAACAGATATATATGAAGAGTGTTCTGGGAGTGCCTGTGCTATTCAATGATCCAGCACCCAGTCAGTTTCCCAATTCAGAAGGAACTGGCCAAGCCATACCCAATGTAGTTATCAACTTTACTTTCAAATCCATCAGGTTATTTGCAAGTCACACAGACATTTAGCTAAACCAGGGCACTGAAGCAAAAATTCCCCTTTTTTTCTTGTAAAGGATGCTGCCAATTGAGCTTGCAATGCTTTTGACCTTTATCTTAGGGACCACCATAAACTAAAAAGAGTCCATAGTAACATCATTCACAGCTTCTGTTCTCATCTTCAGAAACTAAAACCACTCTAATTAGTAGATTTTAGGGTACAAAATCTGGTTAAACCTTTCTATGAGGTTTTTTTTTCAGCTTAGTTGTGGTTTGGGAAAAGATTGAGCTAGTATTTAGAGTGGGATGTTGAAAAATCACTCAGCATTTGCCTGACTCATGAGAGATTCACCTTTGGCTCCAGCAGCAGGAAAGTGCTGATGGTTTTGGAAAACTCCAAACCTAAAGGCTTTTTCAGAAATGTTGCTTAAAATGATTCTTTGAACAGGAGCTTATGTTTCAGTGTACTGTTTTACTTTAGTGATAAAATAAAGCAAGCTTATGCAATTTTAACCCATTGTTTTTCTGTATGACAACACTTTACATTTCTAAAGATCCTTTCATGAAATAATCCCAACAGTATTAGCGTAATCTCAAACATACACTAGAAATTGCTAGCGTTATTACATCCGTGTTATGACTGGGGATGCAGTAAAATGAAAGGATCTACTCAAGTCAAATGGGCGCTCAATAATAAAACTTGGAACTACTTGTTCCTTTACCCCCTCCTTCAACCTGCTACTCTATGCTTCTAGAAAGCCATGTCATGAAATCATACACAGTTTTGAAAGTTAATAAAAAAAGAAAAAGATACTATTAAAATAAGGGTTGTTTTTTTCTGCACAGTTTCTCCATCAGTGAATAAGCAATGTCCACCATTTATGCAAGAACACCATATATATGTCTTCCTGTAGAAATGTACGGACTGAATTTTAATATCACAGGCTAGAAGTGACATGCTTAAAGCTCAAAGCTAGGTAGTCCCCAGCCCGTCTTAAACGGTATTCTGTGTTCCTTTTCTAAATTATATATGTTCATATGGATTTATCAGCATGGCTGAGATTCTTCCATTAGCACCACCTGGTGGGAAATACACACTTCCGATAATGTGATGGAGTTGCAACTCCCTCTGTGTGCATGTGGGCACATGCACACCATCATGCAAACAATGCATAGCTTGATCTGGGGAACAGAGAGCCCAGAGGAAAAAAAAAAGACTGGCAGACTTCATTCTGCTGTTCTTATGTTTTCAGTGCAACAGTCAAATGAGTGCATGCTGCAGCAGGTCTCTACTTCTCTGCTGAATAACAACCAAGTTTATGGAAATCAAATTGAAAAAAAGAAAAAGAGAGAAAAAAGTTTTGTTTAGTAGTTCTTTGGTAGCAGACAGCAGTTGATCCACAAGGCTGTGTTTGTCTCTTGCATTTCAAAGTGGTACCTGTCCCAGAAAGCAAGCTCTTGCCAAATGCATTCACCCAAATGTCTTCAAAACTGTTTGCTTTTTGGAGTGAGGTATTTCAAAAAATGCATTGATTCCAGTGTGAACACTTTTAAAAGAGAAGCATCAGGAACTTTATGTCTCAGAAACATTATTTACTTTTTTCTGAATTTTGTTTTGGGAGGGATTTTTTTTAAAAAATTAAGTGATATGTCATGACTTCACAGACAAATCTTTCTTTTATAATGGATGAAAATATCAAAAGAAGTTCTCAAAACACTCTATGTTTAACCGGCTTTAAAATGCCTATATTTGAAACAAATGGTTGCCTACTTATACATCCTAATTATCTGAAGAGATTTGTTTTGCATGAAATCTTAAAACAATGTGTTTTCATTTTAAATCAAACCAAAATGGATGTCCAAATATTGATGTATCTAAGAAGACAAAAATACCTAATTTCAACCAGATCTTATTTCCAGCTAGCTCCTCCAGGAAGCATAACACAGCGAGTCTTTATCCCAAATGGCAAATAAAGGGCAACATCTGATCATACAAGTCCCAGCATAGCACATAAGTAATAGTAGCCAAAGAATTCAGACTCAGAAGCAGGAGAAGCATTTAAAACTCTTATGCTGCAGATGAGACTCCACCAGAGATAAAAATTCTGTTTTCACATAAGGGAAAGATAAATGCTCAGAAGTTAATAAAGTGTGTAGTTCTCACTCTTAGCCACAATCTGTGGCCTTCAGAGACCCTGATAATAGGTACAGCAATAGAACAGCCTAGAACAAAAGTCCCATTTGGGTAAAAAGATTCTTTTAGCTCACAAATATCTTAAAACAAAAGAGAAAAAATCCAACAAACAAACAAATTAGATTTTTTTCTATAAAAAGAAAAATAGATTTTTCTATACATTTCAGCTACTTGCTCATTGAAAGAAAGTTTTACTCTATTTGTCCAAGACATTCATCTCACTCATGTTGCTCTCATCCCTATGATGTTTTCAGAACAGTGTTTTATGAAATAAATCCTACCCATTTAGTAAAATGAAAGAAAACAAATACAGTAACCAGGTAAAATAAAAACTAGCTCTCAGTTCCCAAATGACAATAACTTATTATCATTTATTTTTTCCTACAAGTATCGCCATCATTTGTTTACTCTATTTCTTACAATGGTGTTTATTTTAGGCATGAGAGAGAGGCTCTGTTGTTTGGGGGTAAGTGTTTAAGATGCCACTGGAAAATAGTGAACTTGCACGATAAAATACATTGGAGCTGATTTCTCAGTGAGAATGGTTCATTCAAATCCCTAAATATGAAGGGTAGTGGGGGATTATATTTCATCACCAGCTCTCATGACTGCACTTCAGGTAGGATTATCCTGTGGTTTGCAGTATTGCTTCTCCAAAGATACAGTGAAATAACAGGCTTACGGTTACCCTTTTCGAACTAGTATTACTCTGCTGTTGGTGTACAACCAGAGCAGAATCTATATGTAGTGTAGATTTTTGCATTATTTCTTTTAAGTTCCTACAATTTTCTAAGTGCTGTTGAATTTACTGTCTATAGAATAAGAAGTACAATTATATTGTACAAGAAAAGAAATTATGGACCATGATCAGTTTTTCAGGTAAATGAACAACTGAAGTCATTAGCTAGGCACAAACAACTGTTTCAAACATGTGCCTGGCAAGCTCAGCTATAAGCATGCCTTGGGTCCACCCGTAATACAGTACAGAGATCTCAGAGAAGGTTTTCCCATTTGTTTTGCCTCCCTTCAAATGGGGTAAGCTGGCACTTGAAGGTGTCATTCTGTCTTCACTGGCAATAAGGGGAGCCTTGAGAATCAGCCTTACCTAGCTCCACACGTTTTAGGTGGCCAGACTGCAATTAGGCAAATCATCCAGCTCCTGTCTCTGAAGCAAGTAAAGTATAAAGCTCAGAGGCAGAACTGAAGCACTCTGTTTCTAACCCTACTGGCAATGGACGAGGGTGATATTGTAAAAGTAAGTTTTGCTCAATGGTGCTTTGAGTCACCTGCTGCAGATTTGATAAGGAACGTGTCACAGGCTTATTATGATGCTTCCTTGACAATTATTTGATCTGTGAATGAAGGATGAAGTCTGCAAGCACCAGTAGCCCCATGGAGAAGCTTGCTTAGGGAAGTATATTACTTGCTTGGCTTAAGCCTCTGTTATTGGTCTTTGCATACTTATCGTAATCCATGACCTAAAGTTTCAAATTAATTTTAAAAAACAAAACAGACCCACACAATTTAAAAAAAGCAAAAACTATATTCACTGTGTAGGACAGAGCTTGAAACAAAGATGCACTTGTATGTAATATATGTGAGTCACCAGGATGCAGACAGCATGGCTTTATGGATATTTTTATTCTTGTTTGAATCAACCCAGACGTAGAGCTAAGAAGGAGTTTTGCTGTTCTTGGTTGTGTACATTAACCTATACTATATATACCAGACTGCAGCATATGCTGGTGGAGAGACACTCTGAACAAGCAGAAAAAAGAATGAGAAAAAAAAGCATTATCAAGGCTTTTAAAATAAAACTTCTAAAGCACCTTTAAATTGTAACATCTTGAGCAAAGAAAAGCCTGAATTATGTAAAAGAAGGCAGGAAGCCAACATCTGGCAATAATAAGATTGTTTTGTAAGCAAGCAGTTTTCTACACAGCACGCAGCTCTTGGTCCACATTAGAGCAAATACGAAATCTGTGAAGATGTACATGGTCTCTGGCTGCCAGAAGGATACCCTAGGCTTTGAGTGAAAATTTTTGTGTCATTTGATCTCCTAAAACAGCCAGCTGAGATGAGTTATATTCCCCCTGCCAGGAGCCTCGAAAGAATTGTTCAAACCATATGCTCATTCCTGCTGAATTGGAAACAAATGCCATAGCTGCATTGTTGGACTTTGAAATCAAACTCTCCCAGGTTCTTTCCAGCGTTCCTGGGAGGAAACAAAACTCCTTCCTGTGTCTGCCACTTTTGTCTCTGCGGAGGGACCTCCTTCTCTCTGCTCCCCATACTCCTTCTCATCCTTTCTCTCCTCCTCCAGCAACTGCGATCTCTCATTCCAGAAAGCCACATCACAGGCCTGCCCCATATGTTAGTGATCTT
Source organism: Loriculus beryllinus (assembly GCA_039877255.1). Taxonomy (NCBI): domain Eukaryota; kingdom Metazoa; phylum Chordata; class Aves; order Psittaciformes; family Psittacidae; genus Loriculus; species Loriculus beryllinus. Next base: position 33,937 of record JBCJKH010045662.1, on the reverse strand, counting down.
CTGTTTGCTGCCATTAGACTTTGCCATCGCCTGTAGAAATGGAGTCGCTTAATTAGGTCCAGAGAACTAGAGAACAACAAGGCCATTCAGGGTGGCACCCAGTCAGCAGCTTCTTCCTCTCGCTTTGTGTTTTCATAGAATCATAGAACGGTTAGGGTTGGAAAGGACCTTAAGATCATCAAGTTCCAACCCCTCTGCCATGGGCATGGACACCTCACACTAAACCATGTCACCCAAGGCTCATAGTCCTGTCCTTTATTTTCCTCTTTTCTTAGACGGGAAAAATCTCAAACCCTTCCCTGCTTCTTCTCACCTGTATAATCACAACACAGCTGTATAGGCTAGTGTCTTTAACCTGACCCTGCACAAAGAGACTGTCTTTCAAAGCCAGCCCCAAAACAAAAACAAACAGAACAATCACAACAAAAAGGAACAAACACAGAAAATCCTAAATTTGCCAGGCTGCAGGACCCTAGGGCTATAAAAGCCTACAGTGCGCTCAAAAAAGAGTAGGCAGCTACTGATAGTTGTTCTGAAAGCCATGAAGAGCACTGAGAGTCACAGCCACTCATCAGCACACTAGGGAAAAAGGTCTTGGAGGCCATCCCTTCAGTGCTCAGAGCTGCTTCTGGGTATGGTTTAGATTTTATTTCAGCCTTTATAAGAAGCACAGTTGCTTCCTGTTAAGCCTACAACAGTTGAAGTCCATCTCAGATACTTAACTCTCACAGTATCTTAGCTGATAACAAGGCATGCATGCGTGCTTCACTTCAAACATCCTGCTTGCCCTCCTTCTCTTCCCTATCTCCCCCGAAGGGCATCAGAGAGCATTCACAGATTTACCATTTCAAAGATATTCCACTGAAAAGCTAACATTTATCTGCAGAATAATGTAATCATCATATTAAAGACACTTCCTCAATTTTCTTACTCGACTTCTAGTTTTCATTTCATAGAAAGATTACACCAGAGATCTAAATTCATCTGTAAATCTCCACTGCTGCATATCAGCAGCAGTTCAGACCAGGTAGCGTACAGCCACCAGCTATTTGCTGGCATCTGTTAAGCTTTCATAAGTTTGCTCAGTAATGTATATGAATCTGATACACAAACATAAAAGTGACAGATTTTCTCTAGAAAAAAAGAAAATTAAGCTTTTCCAGGTACTATTTTAATAATCAATTTGTACTGCTCTAAAAAGACCCTATATAACTAGTCTAAGACACAACAGAAGTTATTTGCAATATGTATTTCAGCCAACCTCAATGAAGCAATGCCATCAGGTTCTCCTTGTAAATTTAGTGCAAAAAAGGAAGGAAGGAAAAAATCCTATTCTTAACTTGCTCATTTTTTTTATATCTAGAAGCAAATAGGTTTCTTCTGAAATGACAAGATCTATCACATTCCTTTGTGTTTCAAAGGCCACATACACTGGTGTGTATAGGCTGTATAAGTGTTGTTAAGGCTGGGTGAAAATCTGCAGGCTACAGGTACAAATGCTGTTACACAACCTTTGAAAGTCTCCTATACAAAATGTGGGAAAACTTCCCTTCTAGACAGTGAAACTGACTTCAGAATAAGTATGTGGAAGTATGAAATACAAAAATATGGAGATTCACTTCTCCTTTTTTCTTATGGCTTTATAAAAATATTCTACTTAGGTCTTAATCCTTTTCATCATCATATGCTTCCAAAGCATTGTATCTCAGTTTGCACACTGCTGGCCCTTGCAGCGAGAGCTCGATGTGTGCTCAGAAGCAGCATCTGGCTCTTGGGAAGGGTCTCCAGAGGAAGCAACAGAAGAGGCCTTCCTCTCCCACTTCAAAACAAAGCTTTGCCAAACACAAAATTCCTGGAAGCTACATTCTTAAGTCCAAGGACAGATTTCTTCAAAGGAAGTTAAAGTGAGGGAAGATCAAAGACCAGATAGGAAGAAGTAAGTTGTAGCAGTGGAAGATTCAATCATCAGGCAAATAAACAACAGGGTGTGTGACCCTGGAGAGGACCGCAGGGGAGCTTGTTTTACAAGAAGAAAGGTGGTAGATTTCACCGGAAGCCTGGGCAGGGTCTGAGGAAGCCTGGGGAAAGAGCGTGCGATGGTGGTCTGTCTGAGCATAAGTGACACCGGCAACAGATGGACACTCTGGAGGTAACATGAGGGTTCACAGAAAGGAAGCTACAGACCAACGTTTCTTTAGTGTCTTAGCTAGGGGCGGCAAAGGAAGCTAAGTGACTATAGGATAAGGAGAAACCTGGCATGAATAAACTAATTAAAAGAGGAAATGGGGTATGAGTAAGTGGTCAGTTCTCACAGCAGAGGGAGGTCGGTTTTACTGGCACTGGTGCTAAGAAATGAGCTATTTAATATATTGCAGACATGGTTAGAAAAAGGGATAAGGCATGAGGTAAAGACTGCTGACGAGAATAAATTATGCAAGAGAATAGAAACATGAGCAGACTGTGAAGAATTACAGAAGGGTCGAAGGAGACTGAATGGCTGGGCAATAAAAGAGCAGCTGAAATTTATTGTATAAAACTCTAAAGTGATGCATGTGTGAAAAGACAATCCTAGATCTGCATAGACAGTGGTGGTTTCTGCAATAACAGCATTCAGGAACAAGAGCTTGGTGTTACGATAGATGGTTCCATACAAGCAAAGTGACAATTTCAGGAATAGTCAGAAAAAGAAGAAACAACAAAGCAAAAATATTTCAGTGCTGTTGTACCAACCTTCGGTTCACACTTACCTTTCAAATTGTGTGCAGTCCTTTTGCAGAGGAGGGGAACAGCATTTAAATTGCAGAAAGTTCAGACTTTCAGCAGGAAGGCTGAACAAGAGTTGTGGAAGGGCTATCCATACGATGAACAAACAAAGATTCTGGACCTCTTGCTCCAAAAGAGGGAGAACACCTACAGCCAAGTTCTGCGAAGTCACAAACAGCATGGAGAGAGTGGAGGGAGATCAACAGTCCACTCCCTTCACAGTCACAAGCAACACATGCACTCAGACAAAGCTAGTAGAAACCAAGTTCAAAATAGACGGGGGTTGACTTTGCATGCAACCATGATAAGGCTGTCCTTGTTGAAGGATGCTGCAAATGCTAGAAGTTTGCACAATCCAGTGGGAGAAGATTCCAAAAAGAGCTACTGAATAGACAAATTATGAAAGGATCAGTAGGCCCCTGAGCTGAAAATAGAGGCTAAATTTGGGAGTGGATACATAATTCTAAAAGTATTTTTCCAGTGCCTACTCATCTTAGTGTGCCTGCTTGTAATCACTGATAGAGACAGCACCAGGAGAGATAGACCTTAGGTCCAGTCTGGTACTGCTGTTCTTCAGATCGTTATGTTAGTCTCTCAGACCCAGGCAGACTGACTTCCCCTCTTTCCCTCTCTCTTCTCACCCAAAAAAACACATCAAGAGAAGGAGTTTTGCCAGAGAAAGATGCCAATAGTCATCTTATCCCACACACCATCACTCACCACTTGAAGTAATGTTTTCAATAACAGATTCAAGCATTAATCCAATTTGTTTTCCTCAGTGGCATTCCTATCTTTCCGAGTTCATTTCATGCACGTACTTTGAGTGAAACAGCAGGAAAATGGAGTGCACCCAGAAAATTAAGCTCAGATTTGTAAGAGCAAGTGTTCATACAAATACCTGATTTTGTAAGTGAAATGAGGATGATCACAGGAGGAAAGTGTATGTTCAATTCACAGCAGAATAAAAATGTCTTGGTTTTCATATATACATATTCTCTTGAGAGTTATTCATGCATATTTTTCCATGATTAACTTACAAAAGCAAATACATTTTTAAACAACAAAAACAAACAAACAACCAGTGGTGACAAAAAACAACAAAAAAAAAATGTGGTGACATCATTCAGGAAAAAAGAAGTGGGGAGCAGAATGGGTAGAAAACATTAAAAAAAATCCTATATACTGTTCACCTATACTAACTTTCCTAATATCTTAAATATGTGTATATATACATATTACTATTATTGATCACTAGAACATCTCCATTCAGTTCAGAAGGATCACTCTTTGGGTCTGCCATTGCTTGCATTACTGACTCCAGGGACCTGTCTGTCCATGAACACAGTGACCTGCAGAAGTGGTGTCACTTCATAGTTTTGAGAGTTGCAGAGCTTATTTTAATAGACAAGTTTATGGCAAACAGAATTAAGGAAGGAGCAGTGTTCAGAAGTGTCATATGCCCCAGATACGTAAAACTTCCTTTTTCCATGGTGCTGAAACAGAAAATATTGTTCTTTATGGAGGGAGAACAGAAGCCTACGCTCTCAAAAAAGATTCAAGTATTCCTTTAAAAAACATATTCTGATAAATGGAATTTTTTTAATGGGAAATCACTGATCTCATGGTTATAATTTTAAAAACACCTTTAGCACCTACAATTGTTCCTACCCTACCATCATTTTTAAGATCTCAAAAATGAACTCTCCACTGTTTAAAACCAATGTGTTTTATTTTAAAAGTACTGAAAATATCTGACACACACTCAAAAAAAGGCACCGTGAAAACAAAAAGCATCTTCAAAATACACATTTATTTCAGGTTTCTCTTAACTCTCCCAAAGCTCAGCTAATATCAAAGGAAAAATATAACCAAAGTATTTTTCAATTATATATTTCTTATAGAAAGATTTCAACACCTTGATTTTAGTATACTAATATTTCTCATAGAAATAGCTCAAATTCCAAAATAGCGGGAAGTATTGTTCTACCATGTAACCCCTTCTGTGACTTTATCATTATCATTGCAAATTACAGACTTGCACAATTAGAGAAAGGTAGGAAGGAAAATTAAAGGAAAAAAAGAAACCACATGTGCATTAAATGTGCTTTATGCAAACACCAGTTTTCTCAGTCCATTCACACTTTCTATCAGATTGGCAGATTTTGGAGATAAGACGAAATCAAGTTGTGTTCAATCACACTCAGTTACAGATCACAGCTGAACCTTGGTCTCAAGGATTCTGCCCACTTCTAAAACTACAGAAGTTGGCAGGAATAACTTGCCTTCTTTTTCTTTCCCCTTCTTTTTTGTTCATGCTATAGATATGTACTCACATACCCAGTTTCTCATTTCTTTTTCAATGTATGGAAGGTCCAGATTCACAACAGATGGAGAAGACATCTGATTTAACTGAAGAAAGAGCAACTATATAGTGTTGTCAAATAAATACAATGTTGTAAACTGCCTACAACAACAACTGTCAGTTTCTAGCCCAAACTTTTCTTATCATAAGTACTTTAGGGTTTATTTCTAACACAGAGACACTGGCTGAAGCACTGATTCAAATTAATTATGTCTCTTGCAGGACAGATGTTTTTACATATACATTCCCATGATACATTTACCTGACTATCAAAGAAAAGGAAAAGAGAAAATATGCACAGAAAATAGAATGAAATTTTGCATGCTCATGAGAGATTTTGTTCCCTTGTCAGTGTTTTTCCCATATCAGCACATTTCAACTAAGAAGTAGCCAGTAGAGGAAAGATTATTACTGCATCCACTGTGATGAACAGATACTAGCACTAACTTCTACTGCAAGCTAGTCTGGAAACTTAATGAAAACAGCCATACCTTTAAAAGTCCAGTTTATAATGATTTTTCAGACATACTAAAAATGCTTTATAATCACACAATAACCTTGTGGGACCATGGAATAAAACATTATCCTTGTGACTGCTCTGATTCTGCAGCTTTAATGCACACTGAGGCAGGGGGGAGGCTGCTCAAGGAACAATACTATACTTTCTTATGAAGATTGAAAGAAACCTCTCTTTCTTTTTTTCTTTTTAGTGATGTATAATATGTTCCCCTGTGATGGGCAGATTTTTATCTCCAGTTTACCAGTGCAGACGAAAAGTGGGAAACAAGCAATACTAACACAGAGCACTCAGCCTTTCCCAGTTTTGGCTGCATCAGTGTCTTGTCATAATGACCCATAGCAGCAGCAGCACACATACAATATTCATAGGCCTATACTACACTGATTTCAGATGCAAGGCTTCTTCCTACATCCCAGAAGCATTTTGAACCTCAAATATGGCACTCAGTATGTTTTGCTCTGGAATCCTCAGTGGAACTGTCTAAGAAGGCTGCCAGACCTCAAAACTTGTATTCAATGGGAAATTAAAAAATGCTCTTGGAGTTTTGGCTTGACAATGGAACAGGGAAATGAAATGTTAAAGCCTCTCAACGCAAAGGGAATTCCATGTAAATTTTCTGAAGATGTCCAAATTTTCTTGAGCTGCCGAAGTGGGTTAAGGACCAATAGACCTTGGAAAACCCAAGATCATCGAGAGCAGACGAGGGAGAAGCAGGTATATGGGAGCAATTTCATCATTAAAATTCTGGAAACTGAAGCTCCGTCTTCTCTGGAGCTCTTTGGTTTCCTATCATCAGCCAGGTCTGGTTAGAAAGCCAAGAGGTCAAGCTGGCAAGAAGCAATCCAGGATCCCACCAGAACTTGACATACCCTGGTAGATCATGCTCATTTCAGTGAATAAATACTCCATTTAGGATAGAGCATAAAACATCATTAAAAAAAACCCAAACAACTGGGAAGTTTTATTGAGTCAGAAACAATTGCCCCATTTGATCCTAGAAGAAAAAACAAGCGAATGAACATGCTTTTAGGAATAGGGTGTTATTAGTGGTTTTCTCTGGCAGCTGTGCCCTCCCATGGCTGCAATCCCCCACTGAGGCATTCAGATTTTCTCACTCCGTAAACACGCAGACAAACCAGTCCCTGGAACCCCTTATCCTTCTAGGGTATGGGATTAAAACCACATCAAACCATTAAGTAAGCAATTCTTCCCAAGACAGACCATTCCCAGTCCCTTCTCTTGTAATTTTTGCAGACCTCTTCTGCTATCCGAACCCTGGGAATTCATCTCATCCTTGATGGATGACTGGGGAAAGTGGGAGGCAAGCTGTTAAACTTCTTCCCAATTTCTTCCTTCAAAGTAGTGCCTCTCTCTTCTTTCCTTCTCAAGCTAGCGGCAGACCCTTATCTGGTTAACGAGGTCTCCCTGATGTACGTAGTACCCATAATAATTCAGGACCTCTGTAACATCGTTCTGCCAAAGCACACCACAAGAAGGTATGGGACAGAGGCAATGAAATCTAGGGTCAAAACTGTGTAAAACATTCTAAATAAAAAGACTCATTTAAACTTAATGCATGAAAGTAGACAACCAGACCTGGACCAAATCCACTTCCAAATCACCTCCAAATTTTGACAGAAGGAAGAAAAATCATTGGGATCAGAATATAAATCAGCCAAATGTGACCAATGTGGTCATACTGATGGAAATTTTGGAATTTGGAATCAGTATTATCAGTCTCATCAGGCAACTAAAAAAGAAGATGCCTCAGCCACAGGATTCCACATGGATCAAAAAATGTGTCCAGCACATTTTAAGGCTGATTACAAAAGTCATGAAGGCAAACTCATGCAACAGCCATGGGGAGCTTCAGTTAATTTCACGCAAACCAGAAAAGTGATACAGTCGGTTTTGAGGTAAAAAGCTAATTTATGGTTTCTTTTCACATGATATAGATGACCGTCTCATTGTCCTGGGTTTAGCAGTAGCGCTGCACCAGCTACTAAGAAAGAGAAAAACTGACTGCTACTGCTAAACCCAGGACACGCATGAAGCAACCTGAGAAAAGGAGAAGCATTTCTTGACCTATGGCAAAGAATCTATGGGATTCAGTTAAAAATTTATTGCAAGGGACCTTTCATGATTGCTAATGATGATAACATAACCAAATTCAGGATCCTTGTAGGAATAAGGGTGGAAGGAGAGGAGGACAAGGGAGGGAGGAGGGGATATCTACTCCAGCATCACTTAAACTACATAAAAGTGGGAAAGATTAGTAAAAAGAAAACAAGGTAAGTTGCTAAAAAGATAAAGAACCTGAACTCTGCTAGGAGACTATCTAAAAACATTTCACTTGGGTTTCAGAGTAAATGTGTCTCACCTCTTTAAAAGTTACAAACTGGACTAAAAAAAAAAATCTAGCATTCTTAAGTGTCAGACTGAAGGAGAAACTTACAAATAGATAGGTATTATTCAGAAATCTAAGTGAAAAAATAAAAAGGGTACAAAAGTTTATATGTTAAATGCAAAACCAAAATAAACCAGAAAACATTATGAAGAACAACTTGCTACAAGCATCCCAATTAATCACAAATTCTTGCAAACACATAAGCAACAAGAGTTTTGTCAGAATTCGTGTGACTAATATATCACAGAAGTGTTAAAGGAGAGTTCAAGGCTGTATCAGAAAAGCTAGATAGATTATCTGAGTTGGTGTTTATAAAGGAAAGCTCAGAGAAGTTTTATGTGTGAAGCAAGTTCAAAATCTTCAACTGAAGTGCCAGTGGCAAGGGATTAGAGTAGGTCAATAAAACAGTAGCAAGTCTCTAAGACCAGATGCCATTCAACAACGGTCCTAGAGGAACTAAGCAAACTCCTAAGCATGTGATTTATCACTCCAATGGCTTTGAACGGCTCCCAGCCCAGAAAACTGGAAGGCAGAACAGATGACAAAACCTACTGAACAGGTCCCAGGAGCAAGGAAATACATGATACTATAGACCATTAGTTAGGTTTCTATGTCAGGCAGATTTGTTGGAACTTTAATAGTAGATAAACCTATGAATATCTCATACCAGAGAAGTAACAAGCAGTTTTTATAGAGGGCTGTCACACCTCCTAGATGTATTCCAGTTCTTTGAAGACACCAATAAACTTGTGAATAGAGTGGTTCATTTGACATATTTGGACTCCCAAAAAAGTCTTTAATGGATTGAGAGACATGAGAAGAAGCTAAATTGTCATGGAAGAAGGAGTACCTTAAAAAAAGAAAAGAGGAAAGAAAAGCTGAAATAAAAAGCCACTCTCAAAGTTGAAGGATCTGATCTGATCTCTACTTCTCCATAACAGATCTATAGCAGAAGCTGAATAGTGAGTAAAGGTTATTCATAATAGAACATTTCTCAGCATCATATAAATAAAAATGTACTGCATAGAGTTACAGAAAGATTGCTGCATTACTGAACAATAGGATGTCAGATAGTTGTCTGCACCATTAAACATAAATTAACGTGTGTCAGTAAAAGTAACCTTACAGGCAGAATGATGGGCTCTATGCTAACTATCATTCAAGACAGATCTAGGAAAGAAATTGGGAAAATATGACAAAAGTTGATTTTTAGGATTCATACTTACTAGAAAATATAAAACATAATTTCTACCAGCTCTAAAACATTGCTATCAATATGTTTATAGAGGTATAAACTTCTGGAGGATTTGTGGCTTGATTGATGCAGACAGAGCTGGTCACTGGAAAGCAATACATTAAAATAGAAAAGGTACAAAAAAAAGTGATAGAATAGGAGGAAGCATAAAATAATTTGTCAATGGGAGAAAAAATAAATAATCCTGTAAAAAATAAATTCTGTAAAAGAGACAGTAAATGACGTATGTGAAGCATATGCAGTTTCTGAAGGGCATAGAAGATCTGAACAGAGAAATGTTAAACTTCACGTGATGCCACCATGCAACAGATTTAATACAAGCTGCTGAAATCCTTGTTCACACAGCAGATAACACAGTTTGGAACACATAGTATTTTGGGGGCTAAAAGAAAAGGGTCTGTAGAGCAATCAGAGCAACAATAAGAGAAGTCCATAAAAGACACGTAGACACAATAATAAAGAAACGTTTAGCTCAAGAAGGACTTCAGCCACAGACTGCTAAAAGCTATGAAGATAAAATGTAGAAAAGTGTTGCTGGTTAACTCCCTGGGCACCTGACACTGGCCATCGTTAAGGATAAGATGCTAGTCTTGCTAAATATTTCCAGTGGCGTAGTGTAACAATATTTATGCTGGAAAACTGATTTTCACTTATGCTTATGTGGCAGGACATTTTTTCTACTAAGGAAGTCCCTGCATGTGACCCAGACCAGTTGTACAGCTGGCCAGTGCAGGGACATGGCACATTTTCACCTCTCTGCTTGGTGATTTTGTTCAGATATAAGTAAAAGGCTTTTTCCAAATGGTCACAATGATACACACAAAGTATCCCTGAAGGATGTACTGAAACAGAGGGGGTAAGAAAGGCTGAAAATAAATGAAAGTACAATCAAACAGCAATCAACCTCTTCCAAGCAGATTTTTTATCCACTATCTTTCTAATTCTCACATTTTGCTGACAGTATTTGACATGTTGAGCAGGCACTTGGAAAACACTAAGCCTAACATAGGCCCAATATGCACATGAAATTACAGATACTTTTATATATAAAGACTATCCAAATATTGCATTTTTCCACTTTCAGGTAAGGCAGGAGTATGATTAAAGCAGTCTTCTTCAATGCTTCAATGGTGTTTTTTTCTTTGTTTTTCTTTCTTAATTCCAGATGCTTCATTAATTATCAGATAACTTGCTCTGCATCTCCCTTGTACAGCCTGACAATTCGAGTTTCCTAAAAGAAACCACGGTAGTAATGGCTTCTCATTGCAATGTACTGCATTACACAAACCATATTAAAAAGAAAAAAGAAGAAAGAGGCGAGAGGCGAGAGAGAAAAGAAGAAAAGAAAAAATGAAAAAGAGAAGAAGAAATTAAAAAGATTTTTTTTTTAAAAAAAAAGTGCTACAAGAAATACAAAGAAATTACTACAGGCTGTGCCTTGACACTGGTTTAGTGATGAAGTGAATGCCAACGTGGAAAATACTAGGCATGAGTTATCACTTAAGCATCATCTCTTCAGATTAAATTATGAACACAAGAAAGGCTCATAGTCAGTTGCAGCAGATTTTTATTTGCTGACACCACAAATTATGTCAACTTTTCAACAAAATGTCCACGAGAGCAACATACAGCAAAAATTAATCTATTTCAATCGTCAACAATGACTTTTGTTTTACAAGTGGCAGAATTTTTACTGTTTGAGTTACAGAGCATTTTGGTTTGGAAGCAAGGGCTCAGAGGCCATGGTATCTCTAATTGTGCCAAGCCCAAAAGGTTGCAATATAGGTTTCTACAGTCCTAGCATGAAACATAATTTTCATTTCTAACATCATTCAGAGACATTGGAAATTAACAATCTAAATGCAAATTAATTGGATAGTACAGTTGGGACTGTTCCATAGTCTTATCTGTATAAAAAAATGGATATTTTTATAGGATTTTGAAGTCACTTGTGAAGATAAAAATCTCTGAAAATGAACAGACCCTGCTGCAGATAAATCTTACTAAGGGAAAATTTGCAGCCGCCTTTTTGGAAACATTCCTAAGGAAGCATGTCATGCACTAGGAAATCCATTCTGGATAATACTATAAAATTTCTCACCTTATTTCATACACCAAATTCTTCTCTATTGAATAAGATGTCATGGTGTACTCCAGCACGTGCCAGAAACTGCTGAATGAAAGCCACAGCTCTGTCTGTTATTGGGCAGACACTGCAATGCTGTTTGTACATTTATTCAGTGCATGAATGGATTCCCTGCAAGATTTTTCGATAATTATCTGGACAATGGGGGTTTTTTTGAGTGCTCTGCAAAGGCTATATCTGGAGACCAGCACACTTCCCATCCAGGCAACAAATGCAAATCAAATCAAAATGCAACAAAATCAAATGCTTGATCAGAAGAACTTCTCTGGAGCTGTGAAGGGATCATGTGTTGGAGGACACCTAGAGAAGCAGGATGTTGCCAACAGGCTCTTTGGCAGCTCTATATATGGCTGAGGACACCAGGCAGGCTGTGCTCAGCTCTCTTGTGGAGCATTCTGTGTAAAGCATCAGCAGATTGAACTGGAGCATATTGCTTTCTGAGTCACTCTCAAAACTGTACAAAGTGGAGTATCTTCACTACGGATGATGTAGATATAACCCAAGACCACTGTCCCTGCTCTCAGTTAGCAAACTAAGTGATGGATGCCCTACCTTGTTATGGAGCAAGACTCCTCCTCTGTAAAAATCCAGTACTGTACAGAACAAAATGTCAAGAAAAAAAAATCAAAATCATGAAAAAGTTTCAGTTGCATATCTGCCAGAAAAACATCAGGCAAATCTCAAATGATTCAGTTCAGGTTGGCAATAAGAGACCACAAAAATTCAAATTACACCAAAAGCAGAATGTCTAAGAAATTTATCGTTTTTGGTTTTTTTTTCAAATTACTCACTGCCCTGTTTAAATATTAGCCTAAAAAGTCAGCTGTCACCTCGGCATTTGCTCAGCTCCAGAGATCACATATGCCCCAGGCTGCATAAACAGAAGTAGACTGAGCAGTTAGAAGTAACTTCAGTTAGGCTATTTTAAAGAAAAAAGGGAAAGCAAAATGTGGCTTATTGAAAGAAACAAGGCATTCATGCTGGCATTTGAATCTGAAGCATTAAATCTTTAGCCCTGAATAAAGCAGGGATAGATTTAAGTCACCCTGAGAATACATTATCATGCTTTTCAAGAAAGGTGCTTTTATTTTTAAGCAAAAGCTGAGTCTGATGTGATCATATGATCTGAGCTTCACAGCAATTACCAACATATGAATCCCGCTTTGATTAAAGAAAAAATCAAACACATCATAGAAAAGATTTCAAACAGTTCATTTTGTGTCCTTGACTTTTAACATTTCTTGTATTTGGTGAAACAGTGAGAACCTCCAAACACATACACAAACAGTACAAAGGCATATTCAGTCCACACTGAAGAGAAACCAGAAGCACCATGGTGAGATGCCACAGCCTTTAGGACTGGTCCTTGTCCTCACGTGCTACCCTTTACCCACAACATCCCTCTTGGGCAGCAGCAGCAGTGACAGCTACTCAGACATATTTGCAGCATCAATACCCTTCCTGCCCCACACTTAACACAGCATTTGAAGAAGATGTTTCCATGCTTCATTTCCTGAACAGTTTTCTTTCAAATGCACTGCACACAACCCAAACCTGACCAGAAGAAAATAAATAATAGCCATAACCATCATCATCCTAAACCAGTATTGACACTTTGTACCACTCCCCTGATTTAAAGGAGCTATATCATATCATCCAAGCAGATGACCGAGGCTGGAGAATGGCTCCAAGGCTGCAATTACAGAGCCTTCAAGACCCAAAAGCTACAGTGAGCTCCCTCCCTTCTCCCTCCACCTGGAGATGCTGGGAATCTGAACATTTTCCCAGTTGTTTATGCATCGCATTCCCCAGTTCTCTTAGGTGCACTCAAAGGCAACGTGCCTGCTCAACTGGTAATATCACCACCACCCAAAAAATACCTGCTGTAACATACAATCTCCACCATTGGAGGTTTTCAAAACCATATTCTTGAGCAGTCTGGACTGATTTCAGAGCTGATCTGGCTTCAAGCAGGAGGTTGGAGCTGAGACCAACCTGAATTATCATATAACCTTAGGGGTAACAGCAGACAGTTTCTATCATTAGTTTTACTGACTTCTATAAAAAGAAAACTAAGAGGAGCCATACGAAAACATCCATCAGGCTACCTTCAGGTTTGTTTTGTTAATGAAAGAGATTTGGCAAACTGAGGCTGGCAATTCAGCATTGTTCACCTCTTTTTAAAGTTAACTACTGCAGCTTAATAACTGAAATTTTAAGTAATTGTGTAGCATTACCCAGGCTTCTTCAAGGGAATGTTACCAGGATCAATTAAAGGCTATATTAAGTTTCCAGTTTCCTAACAAAATATGGGAAGTGATTCTCTGAAGCCAGAGTGATTTATTTTTTTTTAAGTATTTTATTGAAGCCAGGATTTCAATTATCTTCTGAAGTATTGCATGATCATTTAGTTCCTTCTTCCTCTTTCCTATCACCCCAGTAGAGAAAAATCAGCGAAGAAGAATTTCTGTTTTACATACCAAGCTTCTCATAAGCTTTCCATTATGTTTTCAGCCCAGACCTCAGAATTCAGACCTCATTCTTTAGGGATGAAATGGGATAGATACCAAGCCCACAGTCACTCAGATTACTTTCAGCACGGAACTGGTGAAAACCCCAGTTATTCCATACTCATGCATGCACTCCTTCTCTTGCTATTTAGGCGGTTAAATCAAAACTCACATCCAGTTTGTCCCAACAAGTTAGGAAAGGTTAAAACCCATTTTGTTATTTGTGTGATCTCTATTAATGAGCACCCAATTTTGTGATCCTTGTTCACAAAAAGGTCAGAATGCATGAGATTACTGGAACAGAAATAAACAGGATAGAGTCAAAAAAAATGTACAGCATAGACAGCAAGTCATGTCCTTTTACAAATTCCCATCAGACACAACTGAACAATCACATTTCCAAACATCCAGAAAGATCAAATTCAAAATGTATGATAGACAGGACATTTCAGCTAAACACTGTTTTCTGGAGTATAAACCACCACTAGCTCTTACAAACTCAGAGGTTCTACCTACATCAAGACTGACTGATTATTTGCTATTGACTACACTGTTGCATGTAAGTTTTCTTTCAGGAAAAAAGATACTTCAGCATCAGTGCAGGGCTGTCAAACCAGGTGAACACAACTGGTTAAAGGTACTAATCATAGTTTTCCCAGTATTCTAAAATCTCCATTGGCATCAATGAAGAGGATACATGAAAACCAGGAAGGGCTTTGCTGTGCATGGAAGCACACAAAAAGAAACAACACACTACCAATCGCTTCGTCAATACAGCTTTATTGAAATAGGTTTAGTTCCCAGACACATACATGGTCAAGTTTCTTTCCATGGTGATTAGGTAGAAGGATGAGGGAACTGAATGATACTGTTAAGGGTCTAGATTTTGACTGAAGCAAAATAAGAACTCAGGTTGGGTGTGCAGCTGTACTCTAAGGTCTTACCACTTCAGTTCATCCAACAAGAGACATGAAAGAAATGCAAGATTTGCAGACATTTTAATTAAGCTGATGAGTTGGGCATTTCCTCCAGCAATTGTAGGCTGAGCAGAATAGTTTGTAAGAGGCTTTCCAGCTGTTTCAGGCTGTCAAATCTGTTTGTAGCATTTATAATGACCTCTATCCATTCAAAACAAAACCAAAAAACCCACACAGAAATCTGTCTTGCTGAGACGAAGCCCAAAGAACACTTCATAAAACGAAATTCATCAGTTTGGGTAGTTTGTGGGTTTGCCATATTACCATGTTGCTATTATCTCCTGCGTTATTTCTTGCTGTCCACCACCAAATCTGGGATGTTGCAAACCAAAACAAAAAAAAAAAAAAAAAAGACATGAACAAAACCCAAACAAACAAAAAACCCCCACCGCAGGTGGTTGAAAATACCCCAAATATCCTTAGGTTTTCAAAACCCAATTCCAAAGTTAAAATTATTTTCCAAATGTCTCCAAAGCTGGAACCTTTTTGTTCTCCAAGGATTCCATCTAGGCTTTTAGTGACTTTTTATTGCCCTTTCCCAAAGTCTCTCAGGACCCTACAAAACATGTATCATTTCCAAAGCACTTGCATGTCACTGAACCTATCTCCAAAGCTCTTGTTGCTCTTTCTGGTCTAAAACAAGCTACCTTAAACAGGGACGGAGGAACCTGCAAATTAAGCCCACTGAGCAGCCCCCACTGTTCTTACTGGATAGACAGCACAGCTGTCAAATTTTCAAATCTGCTCTGATACATGTAGCTCCCAGGCTCTGTATCTCAACACTTCAGTCCATTTTCCTGGAAGAGATGAGAGAGCATGGGAGACAACATAATTTGAAAAATGTCTAAGACTATTCCTCCATCCAGAGGATTTATTTGAATTGATAAGAATATGTTTTCTTCCTACACTGTTGCTGTAATATGCTTCTGCAATGCAGTAAACTCAGCTTTAGAGTGCTCTTGGAGCAGCAGCAACCCAGCTTCAAATTTGTAGCTACTTATTGGCATACCATTTTGTCAATTCATGTCTATTATCACATGCATCTTGACTTTGATTTCCCTGACAAATCAAACATGTTTTATTCTCAGGCAGGAGAAGGATTTCTTAATGTTTCTTTTGCTCAGAGCACAGCTTCTAACATTACCTTGTCCCGAGCATGCCATAAACATGGAATCTCTCTCAAACAGTGGAGCAGAGCCGAGCTGAGATCAGAGCCACAGCAGCAGCCAATTCCTTATGCTTCAATTGCCAGCTACTCAACATTTTCACTCTGGTAAATCTCTAACTCAAGAGCTTAGGAAATGAAAAGTTTGTTACAGACAGACATTAATGAGCTCTCCTTTAAAGAAAACAATGTAAGTATTGCAAGGAAGCTTAATTAACAACATCCTTCTCTAGCCGTTTTTCAAAACGTCCTTCTAGTTTAGATTTTATGTTAAAGAACATCATCACTTCTATGGCTCTGTTATTAAGTTAGGGATACCTCATTGTTTGGTAATTAAAAAGACAGTGACATTTTAACACACCTTGTAATACGGTACTGCTGTATATCATTTTTAAAGTTCCGTAAGATTTTCCATAGGTAAAAAAATCTGTTTAAAAGGAGAATGTAAGCAAAGATTTCAATCAAAGCTGTACTGAAATTCTGTTGAATGGACTTCTCTGTTTATGTTTTTGGCAGATCAAAACACTCAGAGGTAAAGTGTAAAGTGACATCTGAGCCATATTTTTTTTTCCCACTTATCAGTTAAGCAGATACATAATGTTTCTAACCAATGAACATAATAAACACATTTGTGACAGTTTATGAAAATTCATAACATTAGAAAAACCTGCGTATTGGCAATTATACATTCCTTCCCTAAGTTATAGCTGATTTGTTAGTAAGCTTCACTTCTGCACCCTACACTGCTTGAGGACAGAGCTTGGGAGTGAGGGCTGAAGCAGAGAGAAATAGAAATTATGCCTGTATGCTCAATAGAGAGATCCTTCTCCAGAAGGAAATATTAACAACATGGGCTTATTTTAGACTTTCTGAAACAACTTATTGGGCAATCTTCTTTTCCACCAAGGACAAGAGAAACCACAGATTACCCTCCCTGGGCTGAAACTATGGCTTCTGTAAATACCCATCAAGGTACTTACACAGATGATAGCTCGACAGAGCTGAGTCTCTGACCAAAATTTCCGTTGAACTTGGCACTACAATACCTCAAGTTTTTCCAACCACATAAGAGAACATAGTCTTATTTTAACATCAGACAAATCCAGGCAAATCTTGGCAGTGTCTTCAGAGCAAGGAGAAAGGGATATGTATCAGACAGTGACTATATGACTTAGGTTATTTCCCATACAAGGGTGAAACCTCAAAATAAACTATATAGGTGCACCGGTATATTTAAGCTAATATATCTGTAGGGCTTTATTAACAAAATTAAAAAAAAATAATTATGCTATTTTACTGCAATTTCCTTTTTATCCAACATTTATTTCTAAACCTTTTGAAATATATTATGTCCAATTAAAATTTTTACTATCTTGCTCCTTAAAATTAAATAGGACTGAATTTTCACTGTGTTATACCTGGCCCTACATTTAATTACCTGCACTTAGAATATTAGACACCATGCTGATTTCTGTCTAGAGGAAATGACCTAGGATCATTGGAAGCATATGAAGTTTATTTCAAAATGAAGCAATAACTTATATTAGAGGATGTAAAAGGTCTTAACCTCCAGTCCCTCAACATACTGCAGCAAAACACTCCTTTTTTTTTAATTAAAAAAAAAAAAACAACAACCATCTGCGATGCATTTTTCTCCCAAAGTCACTTAACAGTCTTTAAAACAAAAGCCTCCCTGCCTAAATGGCTGTGCACGAGCATACATGTAAGAAGCATCACCCGTATCAGTTGCCTGGTTTTGCTAGTTTTTTAGGGCATTAGGTTTCCTTTGGGTGACAGTCACTCAGTGTGCTCCAGAAGCACAATCTTTATTTCTGTTAATGTTTCATTTAAAAAATAAAAATCAAAAAGCGATCAGTAGTACACATACACAGATTCTTGCTAATGTGAAGCCTCCCCAGAGCTTAATCTTGCTTGAAATTCACTGCTAAAAAAGTCTGATGGTTTACTGAAGCACAGCTAGAGATTTGGTTCACAGCTGCTAGTTCATATAAATACGCTGCCTGCCTCTTAAGAAATGAATGCAGCTATCATAGTAATTATTTATCACTTGTCAGGCTGTTCGGGTTGCTTTCAGGGAAATAACATAAGTTGGTTACTCAAAATAGGAATTTTAGAAGTGCTTCAGGAAATGCACTCCCAGCTTACATATCAATCTTGCCCAGTCATTACCATCTAACTAAAAGCGGAGTTAATTAGTCTTTTCATTAAGTGCACTGGAACTTACACAATGTTAACTCAGTGCACTTGCAAGGGGCTGATCCTGACAGTGCTATAAACTTTCCAAAAATAACAACATTAACTTTAAATGTAGAGGCAATTGCATTTTACCTTTGGATTATCAGGCCAGGATGTTATAGCACAAACGATTATTGTAGGCAGATGAGTCCACCTAAAGCAGGGGGAGTGAAAATCTACCTTGCAGACAACATTGGTCTCAACTGAGAATGCCTGCCAGCAGCTTTATAACAAGGAAATCTGAAGGAAGTTAGCACTGGAAGTACTATGAAAAGACTCCAACAAACTCTCAAAGAACATAAACCTTAAGAGCTTAACATCTGCATCTTAATCAGGCCTTCCACACGTTTAACTAGACAACACAGGGTCAAGTTATCACAGAGGCTACTGTGAGAGATATCTCATTAAGGTTATCAAGGAAGAAAACCTCTGATTTGATTTGGACATGTTACAAAATTTCCAGTATTTCCTGATTTTATGTGGTTCAAAACCCAAAAGTACAGGGACCTGTAACCATACTGGATGTCAACTGAAGATCTGTAGTTTGACAAAGCGGGGTGTTTCCCCCATCTCAATATCCGGAATTCCTCACACTATATCCCCTTTCTCTTTAATCCTAATCTATCTCCTTCACCTCAGACCTCTATTCTTCCATTGCTTTCAACTTCTTACCACAGCCCCACATTTCCCAACACCTGCCAAGGCTGATAATTACTAGTTCTTAGAAATATGGTGCCTGCCCCTCAAAAAATGAAGATTAAAATCACCAGCTGATCCCCTCTGCCCACAACATCTCAATGTGGCAGCAATATTCTCATTGCAAAGCAAATATCCTCCTGGCCATGAAAAATGTGTCTGGGGCTGCCAAAGGGAGTTTTTAGCCATGCTGGGTTTATTCAACTGCTCAGCGTATAGAAAGAGATGGCCCAGTGTCTGGGACTGTTCTCAAGGGCTTCATTGGCTTCTGCTGGGCCTCTTTGTACAATAACCCAGGGACCACAGCTGCTCATGGTGGCTCCTTTCTGTACAGGTACATAACCACATGCCAAACAAGGGCCAGTGTAAAGCTGAAAGAGCCAAACATGTTAACTTACCCATAAAATGTGATGGGCCAAAAAAATCAGGAGTAACTTGCAATTCAGTTATAGGCTAGCCGTAAAACAGTATCTCAGGATGGCCACTTCCACCCATGACAGAGGTATGTGAAACATGACAGTTTAAATTTGAAGGAGTCCATGCTCTGTTTCTATGAATTTGTCCTGCATTCTTAGTTTTGAAGAGCCCAGCAGGTACCACTGACTTCTTTTTTGAATGCTTTCTTATAATTTCTAAGGAAACTAATCTGAAATAGTTTCTACCAGAAGCCACCTGCAGCCTCCAAGCACAGTTCAGGCTATTCATCAAACTTTTCCAGACCTGCAAATTTCTCTCCAAGTCTGCTGCAAATGCCAGCCTTTACCAAGTTTCTTGCAGCCTTAACTAAGAAAAATTGTACAAACAAGTAAAACTTGTTTCAAATCTCAAAAGTAAATTTATGTCCAGTCCACGGTTGGGCAAAGTTTCAGGTCAGCTCTTTATTTTGCCTCTGCCAGTTCCCACATTGAAGTTTACGATGGAAACCTGAACCAAAAAATTTTCTCGGAAAGGCTACAACCAGTCTGGACACAAGACACTAAAAAACAGGCTCAGAGATTTGTTTGTTCAAGAGCACTGACCAAGCGCCTTTAGCATGTGTTGAATACAGGTTATTTGAAAGGCATTTGAAAGCTAAATTGGGCTTAGTATTACCTTTTATGTTTTATGAGTTGTGGAAATTTTCCCTGCTTAATTATCAAAGCATTTTATGGCCTTCTACAGTCCCCGGGAAAAGAAGGACAGAAGAGAAAGGTGGGGGAGGCAGGCTGATCAAGGCGTCCGGATGAAAGCATGACCTCCAGAGCTCCCAGGCAATGGTAAAGCTTGTCAGCTTTCCAAAGCAAAAGTGACTGCCCTTTGCAGGAAGGCTAGAAGCTTTGAAATTGGAAACCAGGAGGTAACAGCTGTAGTCATCTGCATGGCATGGGCACCTTGTGCCCAGGATGATATAGCAGGCATGACTCCTCAGTGCTCAGTGCAGTGGAGGCTTGCTGTGAGCCTCAGCTCCTAGAAGAGGCAGCTCCTCTGCTGGGTGATGGCAATGACAGGCAGGAAAACAAGTATGGTGGCTACAGATCACCAACACTGTCTGCCTGGTGCAGGTCAATAGAACAGAGTGGCCTGGCTTTTTTTATCAGCCCAATTGAGCTGCTAAGAACTGAACAGGAAAAATCAATTTACAGACAAAGTTTTTCCTTAAACAGCCACAACAAACAATTCCAAAAGGCATTGTTTCTTCACAGCCTCCGTGACTTGGGCTGAGGTTGCAAAGTGTCTGCAGAGCCTCTAGACCCACCAGTAACCGATGTCATGGCAGTCGACAAGTGAAACAGGGTCTACTAAAGCATTGGCCACTACTGGAGGAACCTGCTTTCTTTTTTATGCCCTCACCCATTCTCTGCCTCTCCTGACTGCTGCAGTTCCAAAGGAAGACTCCTTCCTCTCATATTTGCATCAAGACCAGCACCATAAGGCCACTAAGCTCTCCACATACTAATACTGCACAATCAAATAATCAAAGAATACATTCTAAAACTAGTCCAGATCACTCCTCCCCCAGTGCACTCCATTGGGAATTTGGTACCTAGAGCTTCTTGGAAATCCGCTAGGAGTTTAACTGGATGTCACATAATTAAAGCTCCTTAAAAACAATATGACCTTAACTGGGCTGTCCTTTGAAGATTTTGGCATTCAACAGCAGGGACTGTGAAAGATTTTATGGTGAGCCATAAATTAATTTCCAAGTTACAGTAATAAGGGAGTGTCACATTTATTCAGACTGCTTCCTTCCTTTTTCTATCAGATGAAGTTAAAAACTGAGCACCGTAAATAATCTAGGCACACTTGCCAGCATCCAAGGCTGGCCCGGATTTTCAAAGGCTATCTCAAGCTTTTCAATGAGCTTCCTAATGCCATTAGACAACCGCCAAGTCAACAGCTTTAAAAGCACCAATTTGCCTAAGCACACTTATTTCTTCCACAACAGTGAGCAGACAGTGTTTTTCACACATACACATGGTAATGGTGTCCATTCACATATGGATAAAGCAATTATATTGCAGACAGTTCACCATCCAATGTACATAATGAAAGAATTTCATATGCAAAGGTGTAGGATTCTACACATAGTAGAATGAGTCCACAGTAAAATGCTATTTTAGATACAAGGTAGGCACTAAAGGCAAATGCATGTCATCAAGAACAAAGCTTGAGCTTAATTACTATCCCCCATACTCAGATTTCCCCATGAATATCTAACTTACATCTGTGGTGTGTATTTTAAACCATCAATAGATGGTTGAAAATAAATGTGGCTTATACACTGCATCTTCTTCTACTCTGGTCCAGCACTTTGAGCCAAAAATCTAAGTGGCAGCAAGACATTTACATTTTGGCTTCACAGCAAAGATAGCCCACCCCCATGAGAGATCCGAATTTAAAAAAGGGGTTGTCAAGGTGGCAAGATTCACAGAGAATATGGCAGAGGAATTCAAACTAAACAGGAAAGCTATTGTAAAAATTAATCTTAAGGTGAGGAAGAGCAGAATTTGGGGTAAGGGACCTTCAAAACACACTCTTAATTTTCAGAATCTATTTATTTATACTCTCTGAAGACTCTTCCACTCCTGAGAAGGGATATCTGGTTTTTTTTAGCTCTGCCTAAGTTCCAGCCTTTTCCCATCACTTCCCTCCCACTTACTTCCAGCCAGGAATGAAGAACACTTTAAACAGGGCAAGGAAATAAAGGAATGGTAGGAAAGGAAGGGGAAGAGTCAAATACTTCAGGGTCTTTATTCCAGCCACTCAGCCTTCAGTTTAATGCACAGTCCCACTGAATTCAGCAAGACTTTTTAGAATGCAAAAATAAAGGATTAAATCCTGCACCCAGTATCACATCAGCAGAACAGGAACCATCCCCTCAAAACTGGGATGTGACACTCCAGCCTCAAACTGCTGTGTGAACACCTTACCTCAAGGTAGGCAGCTTTAAGTTAGATAACATTTAAGTTGAAAATACTAATAAAAGACTCAGCTCACTGATTACAGGTGCTTCATCCAGACACAGCAGCAGCTCTTTCTTCCTACTGACAACCTACAGAGCTAGGATCTGGCCCTGATGAAAGAGGTCAGCCTGTACTGTATGCCTTGCAGTGATATGCCTTAGTAAATTGGATTTAGCAGCTTACACCCTTCTCAGAAGAAGTAGTGGTTATATCTATTAAAAAGCAGGCTCAGAAAGCTCCCCTTTTCCCTTCTGAGGAAAAGTAAGATCTTGGCAGCTAAAAATAAATACAAATAGTCTAAGAAAAAGAGAAATTATAAACGAATGGAAAGATGAGATAAATTTAGGTCTCTGAAGATCAAGAAAGGGATAGACACGCTAGGTATGGAGACTACCTCAAAAAGCAGCACCTGCAGAATGGAGACTATGGGTCTAGACAGTAGAACTTAGCCTGCAGCCCAGGTCTATTTAAGTAGATATTAAGGTGGCAAAGTCCCAAATCAGAATTTCTAGTCAACAAAGCAGAGCCACTTACCATCTTCAGATCAAATATAAACAAGCATTTTTGCTAAATAGTAACAAAAATGTACTGAAATAAAAGACAAACTACCTCCAAGTTTGGCTACAACTATGTAATAAAGACATGAGTCATTTTATTTCTGCTCTCAAAAGTTTTGCAGTCTTTTGATTTGCCTGCTGTGGAAGGAAGAAAGTCTTTTAATTTTAAGTTAATAACTTTCTCATATTTAATATGCTATAGTCTGCTTGCATTGCAGTTTATGACTAATCTTATCTTTGCAATCTTGGCAAAGGTATCTTAAGTTTTGGAGATGCACTACTTCTAATAATTCCCTAAATTGTTGGTTTCCTTTATGCATAATTCAAACAGCTGAATTATGGTATTAAGGACACTTAGATGCACTCTAGCACCAGTGTGCTGCTGCGCACTTCCATTGCACACAGCTTAAACCGGACAGCAAAGACAGGTATCCACTCACCTCCTGGGTGGTAGCTGCCCACACAGCCCATGCTCATCCCTGGCTTCTGAAATTCAAATTTGGTAGTTTTCATAGAGAGAAGCTAAGTGCTGACAAAATGATTAACAGGAATATTTAAGATAGGAATTAAGAATATCTACCATGTAGTGTTACAAATATGAAATTATCTTTTCTGTGATTCAGCCTCTAGAATGTGAGGGATATCATACTGCTGGCCATTTAAGGGCAGGATAATTTACCTCTTCCCTCCTCACACCCATTTAAAATCTCATTTAGGTACATATTAATGATTTTAAAGCCTTTTTAGCACCCCTGAAATTCTATAACTGTCCCCATGTCTGTGACTACAGACAATTACATGTAATGTATTTTAATGCATAAGGGATGTCTAGAAAATAGGGGGCTTTATTACATTTGCCACCACACAGTTTACATTGTTTTCAGTCCTGGCACAGACCTCCACTAACTGATTAGCAGGAAGCACAGTATGATGAAATAGTCAGTTATGACAGCCAGATCCCACAGCAATAACAATGCACCTTGTACTGTGAGCCACATCAGTATGGGGAAATAAAGTTTGCTAACTGCAATAGTACTCTTTCCTTAGTCCAGTTGAAGACCTGGGTCACATGCTGCTTTGTAAGGGTTCCAGGTTCAGCGTTCAAGCATGGACTACAGAAGTTAACAGAGATAAAAATCACAATGTAAGGATGAAGAGAAGGGAAAGAGCGCCCATGCAGAGACTCTACAGTAGCAGATATGCTATTGCACATTTCAGCTGAATAGCAGTAACCCCCTACAAGTGCAGAACATATGTATGCACAAGCATAGCAATGCATACTTTGAGCTCCTATATATCTGCAAAAATGAATAAACAGCCCCAGTGGAAAGCCGTAAGATTGCCACCTAGATAAGTTACATAAATCTAGTATTTCAGATCTCTGAAAATAGACTTTGGCTGTTCGATTTAACCATAAATCAGAATCCCTGTTAATCTGGTTTTAGAGTGGCTTTCCTGTGCAGGTTTGAGAGTCTCAAAGGAATATAGTGTTCATTGATTTATATAGTAGTCTTGCTGAAAAGTTGATTTACCATTGCTTTCTGCAAACAGTGAACAGCAGCTAGCTGGTTTCTCTGAATATGCAAAGCCTCTACTGTATATAAAGGTGGCAGAGTTTGACAGTTTGCAGCTATGTAAATCACACTGATACTTGTGTTTGCTTGAGATTTACAGTGCACACTGTAACTTAGGCCCAAATGCTGACCCACAAAATACAACCAAATAGGAAAGTTTTTTGTCATCTTTTCATGCATTGGAAATTCTTTCATTTATCCATTATATCAAAGTCACTCTACCTAATAAAATCCACTTTGAAAAGCATTAACAATGACATCTAGAAATGTTTTCTAACTTAATTTGACAACAATCTCAATCAGTATATTTTACCTCTTCAAGCAACCCTTAGGCTTTGAGAAGTTTCCTTCAGATTTCCGGCAACGCTTACTTATTTTAATGAGTCACAGTGAACAAAAGCCACAGCAATGAACATAAGTTCCAGAGGATTTCTGAAACCCAAAATGATATAGGCTAATCATAGGCATCTTGACTCCAGTAAAAACAAAACAAAACTAGAAAACCCAAACAGTATTTATTTCTATACAAGTAATAAAACACAAACCTTCAATCAGCTAAAACCTTTTAACAGATATTTCAAGATAATCTATCTTCAAGGTCATTTAGCCAGCCCATTCACCACATTTAGTATTTATGAATCTAGGTTCTTTGCCTACAGACGTGACCCAGGTGTCACCATACTGCATATAGCAAGATAGCAGAAATTTTTCTTTTTGCTGATGTTTAGTTTGGCAAACTATAACTTGACACATTCTTTATAGTGACTTTTCCTGCTTCTGGTGAAAAGCATGTACCTCATTGGCCAGCAGAGTAATGAGGAAAGATCATCTCCTTTGTAGAAAACTATGCTGCCAGTGTCCCAGTACAAAGACAGCGTAATTTATAACTGCTCCTCTCCCTCCTCCTTTCATTTCAGCCTGGACACTAGGTCTTTTATATCAAATTTCAAGCCATTTTTCATTTTCAGAGCCAATCTGTTTGGTTACTGAAGTGGAATGACAGAACACACCTGTGATCAAAGAGGAAGGTAGATTGAAAAAAAATCTCCCAAATTCATGTACATACTACATCCATTATCGCGACCTTGTAACATAGTGCTTCATATAAGTTTGGTCAATTATTAGACATTTTACAGTTATTTTCAGAACAAAGAAACTATTGAACAAGTCTGGCATGTATTGTGCTCTTTATTAATTTAAACTGTCCCAAGTAATGACTCAGGAGAGGTCAAATAGCTTTTATTAAAAATTAAAGAAAAAAACACCCTCCTTTATAGAAGAGCATGCTCACAGAGGCATAACCCAGAAATTATCCTTCTTCAAGATGGAGCAAGACCACCCCTTGCTACCCAAACCAACTGAGTTATCAGCACCATCTTTACAGTGAAAAAATCCCAGATTCAAGACCTAGTTTAAACTCATTGAGGGTTTCCAAGACCCAGATTAGTCTAATTCAGGGGTTTCCCTGAGGAGCAGTTTTAAATGTCTGTTTTGTTCCCATGGGGAACAAAGAAAACCAAACTTTGAGAGTGGTGGGTTTTTCACAAAGATAGAATTTTTCTCACTCAGTCACTTTTAATTAACCTCATTTGCATCATGAGAGCATTGACACATGATGAGATTGTGCAGCTTAAGAGACAAAGCTGAGGGCCAGAATCCCAGCCCTGTGACTGTCTCAGCACTGCAAGTAGTGACAAGACTGCTGAAATCACACTTTAATGAATGTTTCCTTAAAGCTTACAGATTTTTAAACCAATCTCTTAAGTCCTCTGTCTTGCCCAGGGAGCATGCTCACACTGGGAAAGGGAGTGGGGGGAAATGGTGTAGGAGGAGGAATCACCGCCAAGTAGACTGAGAAGAACCTGGTTATCTGTTCATCTCTAGTTCAGGTTGCTACTTCTGTCCTCTGTCTAATAGTCAGGACATGTTCAACTTAAGCTTTTACTGAATCAGAAAGAAGTAGTAGATGATGAAGAAGAAAAAGCCAGCTCTGTTTGCTCATTTGCTTCCTTCCTTCATTTGAAATAATAAATTATTCGTGTTATCATCTTCTATTGCTATGAAGACAACTATAGCGGAGCAGAGGGTTATGCAAATTTAGCAAATGGCAAAAGCTCAATAAACTCCTTCAAGAGAGACAAATGAGTGGCCTGCTTATGCAGCCCACTACAGCAACCACAAAATGATAACAATAAAATCACAGACAGAAAAATTAAGAAAAGCCTCTTTTTCTTCCTTTTTAATCGACCTCATCAAATTATTTCCCATGACTGGGTAATGTAAAATTCATGCAGAAAACAGAAAAGTGCCTTTAGATTAAAACCATTTGAATTTCAACATCACTTTTCCATCGGTTTTAATTAAACACATTCAAAACAAGGTAACTTCCAGATTCCAGTTCTATTCCAGTGACTCAAAATCCTGGCTACTAGCACAAAAATGAACAATATTGCAAGCCAAATAAATTGGCACTCCAAATAGAAGACAACAACTATTTGCTCAAAGGCAATCTTGTCTTATTCTGGGAAATAGCTACCACTCAATATCTAAAGAGAAGCTAGGCTGGTTGCGTTACCCTCTAATATGCCGTAGGAATATTTCCTCAAGAAAAGCATAGAAAGCAGTAGCACAGAGGCATCAGACAACATCCAGAACTCTCAGTTCCCCTCTTTCACTGATCTCATGTGCAGTGATGTCTAACTGCGATGCAACTTGTACCATATCTCCAGATTCAGGACTATATTCTGCCCCAAGCAAACCCATGGGATTACATGACTTTACAGGGGAGTATGGAGGTGGAAAACCTAAACTTTTGTCTGCATTTTTGGTGAGCTAGAAAAAATTCTTTGAATATCCCCTTAGTAATAAGGTCAATGCACTTCAGACACTGTTTTACGCAACTGCAGAAGTGTCTGTAAACTGATAGCAATTTATGTAAAATAATACCTTTGCATATCCTGACAGAACATCGATCAAATTTCTAACAAAATAAACAAATGAAAGCAGATTTTGATGCAGAAACATCTTTAACTGATTTCTATTAGCACATGCTCTTCTTCTATGTAGTTTCAGATACATGCTGAAAAAATAGTATAACTAGTTACTTTTCCAATACCTTCACCTGTGCAAAGTTAGGAGGCTTAATCAATTCTGAATGGGAAGAAAGAACTCATCCTAAATTTTGCCGTGAAAAAAAATAGCTTGACAAACTCAAATCTATGCCTAAAACGTAAGCACCCACTTCAACAGTAGTAGTGTTTGGGTGTGAAAAGAAGAGGTGAAAAGTGAAGAAGGGGAGAAAAGTAACCACTTAAGTTCAGCAGGCAGCGTACCCCTTTCACCTATGAGCCATAAATCTATGAACTACAGGCACTTTAATTAGAAACCTGAAGCATAAAGATGATACACAAAGACCTGCCCCAAAAAGTGTTATAGCCTCCTCACAGCAGGCCAGCACTCACCTTTGTTGAGGGTTTCCAGCCAACTTGATTCAGATTGGACTGAACTAGAACCCAGATAAGGACCCCAAGGGCCATTATCATTCCCTAGAGGCTGGGCTTGGTTTTAACAAATGGGCTTTTTCCAGGAATACATTTTCACAGGGAACATTCCCCAAAAACTCTTCTTAGAAGGAAGCTAATTTCCAGGTCAGAAATACAGATGTTGAAGAATTTGAAGACATTTCAAAAGCAACACCTGTTTCTTCCACATGAATTTCTAAGTGTACTCTTTGTTAATCTTCTACTGTTGTCTTGTTTAGTTGCTTGCTGTTTTGTTGGGTTTTTTTAAGGAGCTAGGAAAATCTCTCCAACTACAAAAGGAGTGCAAAGGAATAGACTACTTACTGGCACAAAGAATGATTTTCTGATAGCAAAACAAAATTACAAAGACTGAAAAATACCCTGGGCTTGCTGATAGAGGGGCTGTACATGGAAGCACATGCAAATCACATTATGGCTTGTTTCGAGGGCAGAAAGAAGAAACATTCAAATTTCTAATGCTGGTGCTATTCATAAGCATTAAACCCTTACAGCTATACCTGCAGAAAGACTTGAGCTTGTTCTGCTTGTACTCCCAAGCTGACAAGAAACCCACAGCTGTGGTTAGCAGGGCATCAAGCCCAAGCTAATAAAGTTCAGCTGAGAAGCAGAGCATATTAGTTTAGGCCTGGTGCCATGCTAGTTTGTTATATGGCTTCCAGTCAACTCAGTGCAAAGACAGAGCAAGCTTACATCTCCTTGTGAAAGATCACGTAGTCATTACTTTAGATAAATACAAAAACCTAACATAGGAGCTCTAAGTCTTCAGGTTTGCAGATATATGGTAGTTAGAAATGTCTTTGACCCTACAGGTAAATGGTTTAAGTTCTCACTTAAGAACTCACTCCCGGTTGACCGCTGGATACAACAGGTGCTTCACCCCATGGAAATACATCCTGGTAGAAAACTACAAATGCTACAGCCAGACAAGAATGTGGGGTTAAGAACAATCAAAAGATTTCAGAAATATATTTCACATAGGTCATCTAGCATTTCAGAAGAAGTCTGTAGAAACAAGAGAAACGAGTACAGTAAAGCTACTAGTGCTGTCTCATGAGATCTTTGTATGGTACATTAAGATGTGCTCATGATCTTGAATGTTACATGTAATGTAGTGTTATGATACGCTCATGACATGTTTACAGCTGACTTCTGTAGTATGGTGGTTTAGGGGAGAGACCTCTGCAGTGGAGACTGAATGGGAACTGAGAAAACACCCGGCAGCATTCATCCTTTGGAGGTTAATACCACTGGTCTGAAGTATTCAACTCTAGTTTGAAAGAATGATTAATATCCTGCTGTATTTTTCATAGGAATAAAAGCTATCTCCAGAGCAATCATGATACTACACCAGTATTTAAATTGCTGTTGCTCTTCTGAAATCTTGTTAAGTTTCTGAAACTTCCTAAGATAGGAGCTTGCAAAGCAGAGGAAAAATACAAGTTGGTATCAGTATCTAAATTATTATTGTCTGCTTTGGATAACATTCCTTTTTAGCAGTCTAGCTTATGGCCTCTAGGAAACACAAGATCTTTTATCCCTTTGTTCCAAAACAAAGTTAACAGCAAGGGATTAAAATATCTGCAAATTACGACAACTGCTCACATTTCACTGCTGAAGAAAGAGGCTGTTTCATTCTTTATTGTGAGATCTGTATGATGGTACTTCTCACACCTCTCATCCATGGAAGAATAGCAGAGTAAAACTGCCAAGACTCACTGAATCTCTGAGGCAGTTGTTGAGTACTCAAGTGTGCTGGTCTCTGAACTGATGCTGCTTATTGACATCTATAGGGCAGTCTGAGAGTTGTGAAGGTACCTTTGTCAAGCAAGTTGCAGGCAAAAGGATATTTCTTTCTTGATGCTATTACTTTGGATAACTACACCATTCAAATTTTCAGACTAATTCCCATTGTAGGTGCAAGGCATGGAAAATGCATACCAAGAATGGCAGCGGCTATGTGACTACACCACCAAACTGGGCTGCAGGAACTGGGCTTAGTTGCTTAGGCTCCTGTTCTGTGTAGACTCCCGTGCAAGGGCACATTCACTGAGTGGCTCTTCTTCCCTCAGTAAGGCACTGAGCATAACCACCCAAGTGTTCCCCACACCTGGAAGTGTTAGGAGAAAAAAAAATACATGCACGCATGGCGTGTTAGAAATTTATGCAATGATTTATTGTCATGGCATGGGAATACAGCACAAGATTTAGAAACAATCTCAGAATTAATTCCTAAAGCCATTAACTGGCAAGCTCTTCACACCTGCCAAATCCAGACCCTGAAACTAATTCTTAAGCTTTCAGTGACTTCCCTCACTAGGTGGGGACTTGCTGTAATCTTAGCATTGATTTCACTGCCTACATGAATATGATTGAGATAAATCTGTCTGATTCTCACAAAAACCTTGGTAAATAAAGGGCTTAGATCTCTTATCTGGCATCATTCAAATGTCAAGAATGAGATTTCTGTGGCATTTACACAGTCCCATAGATCGAGAGATTTTCATTGGATTTGAAAAACAAAGGCTTTGTTGATATTTTTCCAAGTTCACTAAGGTAAAAGCGTGTTTGCTCCACTCAAAGCTGGAGTGACAGCAATGTGCTGGACTTTAGTTGCATGCTTTCTTCCCATGCCTCTACTTGTCCAATAAAAACAATTAGGCTGTACTTGGCTCTGGTCTCATATACACTCATTTTCACCAGGTAGAGTTATACTGTTCAAGACTTCTGTCACAGTCAAGTGAAATCAGAAAAGGATTCCATCCCTATTATTAATATTTAAAAGTATGTTGAGGAAATGAGAGGGAGTTGAAACACTTCAAAAGCTCAAGATCAAGATCTACCCTAAAAATTAAGGCCATGTCTAAAAAGCAAAAAAAACCAACAAAAAGCCAACAAAACAACCCTATAGCTTTGTATTTCTTTTTAAGTTCTGATTTTACTGGTGTTCCTATATGAAGAACTGGAAAAGAAAATCTGTGAATTTCTATTTTATATATTTTCACTTTGAAAAAGTTTGTACCTTCCTTGCATCTATTTTTCTCATTTGCAGACTGTGAACTTGAAGATTTTGGTATAGAAAATTGGTAAAATAACATGTTTTGTTCTACATGGAGACACATTTGCCCATATTAAAGTCTTGTTTACTGTACAGTGGATGTCTTTATTAAACAATAATATCCAGGAATATAAAAATTTGTAGTAAGTGAGACCATTTTTCAATTTTGTATACCTTTCAATTTTGTATACCTTTTCTCCTTGGCAAACCTGTTTACCGGCCCTTAATATTACTTTACTTTCTTCTACTAATTGTGATACGAACAATTGACTTTTCACTGTCCTTTTTCTGTGCTGATATTTACAAGGAGCTAGAGGACTGATTTTATATACTGCAGATACGAAAATTACTGTTGGACTTAACACAGTCATTTAAATGCCAAGTTTTTCTAAAGGCCTCACAAATGTCTTGGATTTGTAGTTCATTAAAAATTTCATTCTTTGAAAGACTCTGAGTAGTCTTGCCAGGGAAGTGGTGGTAAAATGATTTTAGCACTTCTGTGAAAAGTGTAGCACAGATGATTAGAGATTACAATACACAGAACAAGGCCTTGGAGAGATTTTAACAACACCTGAAAGCTTAACTAGAAGCTAGGCAAAGAAAACCAAACACAAAACCCTCTCTCCTTTCCCTTTCCCACTACAGACAGTTCTGACTTTTCACACACAAACCAAAAAATAATGTAAGTATGAAAATATGCAGGTCCAGAGTGGTAGTTAAGTTGCCTCAAAGAAGATTAAGTCAGCCTGGTTAATGTTACCCATATGGCAGAATAATGACTTGAAGCTACAGAACTAGGAACCCCATGAGGCTCTGCCCTGACATATCCAAATCTTTTAAATCATGAAATGCTTCAGAATTGGGACATAGTATTCATGCAGAATTGTTTTTTAATCAGAAACCTAAAATGTTATCTTTCTGAAGGTGGTTGGGGTCGTGCCCTGGCACACAGTGAAGACAGAACTGGCAATGTTTTTTCAAGAAGCCATACAAAAGTTACATGCTCTTGGGGAGAAAGGCAGAGAATTACTGCTAGTTCAGAAACAAGTTAGAAAACAAAGGATAGGATCAAGTAATGAATTCTCTATGCAGCAGTCATCAGCCAGAGCCCTGAAATTGTGCACTGGTTAATAAATATGTTCTAATATCAGTGGGGGAAAAAAACAGCCAGGACTGACTGATGATTTGGTTATTTAAGGCAGACTAAAAGGTGAAGAAAATCAGAAATACAACAATAAAAACAAATGTAAGACAGAAAAAGCACCCTTCTGAAATATTAAAAAAAACCAACCAACCAAACAAACAAACAAAAAACAAAAACCAAACGTGGTCTTATTTCTGACAGGGTCCTGACAACTATTTCAGCCCAAGGAGAAAAAGTGTGAGACATGGC
The DNA here is from genome assembly GCA_039877255.1 of Loriculus beryllinus. NCBI lineage: Eukaryota > Metazoa > Chordata > Aves > Psittaciformes > Psittacidae > Loriculus > Loriculus beryllinus. The sequence goes on along the minus strand of JBCJKH010045662.1, from coordinate 1,316 downwards.
ATGGCAAGAAGCTGGGATAAAGCTTCTCGTTCAATGGCAACCAAGAGCAAAGGAAATGTTTGGCTTCATAAGGAAGGGGAGGAATAACCTACTCAGTGAGGGTAGGGTACTGCAGGGTAGAAGTAGGATTAGCCAAGAGACAGAGCTTCTCCTGTCAAGCAAATTTGTAAAGCCTAGAATCACTAACATTAGAAAAGTGATGATTATTCTGGGATCTGATGGAAATATATAAAATACAGCATATAGCGAGAAGATTGGATGGGGGTTTTCTTCATTCTGTCCTGGCCTCTGCAATAAAACACAACTAAGTATTCAAAGCAACTAACACAGTGCTTCTCTGTAAAGCACAGGATTAAAATGAGGAGCCACTGTCCCAAAAGCTGGAGAGGGTGAGGTACAATCAGTACTCAAATAATGGGATATGGATATGGAAAATACGCAAAGTTATCATCATTGACAACAATACTTTTGGAAGGGATAGTATACCCAACACTTTAGAGTACAAACCAATTGCTAGACACTGCAACTAAAACTATGTGAAGGCAAGATCAGACTAGCTGCGTGCTGTAAAGTTCATGAACCTCCTTCAGGATCCAGCTGGTTAGCTTGCAAATCTAAAGCCTGAAAAAGCAAAGTGTGCTGAAGCTGTATTCTCATTGCAGCAGGGGGTATAGGAAGGTCCTGTGAAACAAAATGAATTAAAAAAAAAATAAAAGAAAACAACTCAAATTCCCACAGTCCTGCTTGAGCTGTTTTTCTGATCTTTTACCTTTTTGATTTTCCCCAGTGCAGTGAGGCTCATGATTTAAAATTTAAAATTCATTTCCTTTCTAATCTAGATTTATCAGGCACTTTGAAGTCAGACAAAGTGACACCTTTTCAAAATTACTTACCTTAAAATGTGCCTGTATTTTTTGCTATGCGTGTGATGATTTATAAGAAGAAATCATTCCCTGTGCTTTAAAGTGGCCTGCAAATACCTGTGGCAAAAGGCATTTTTGTGTATTTGTGAAACAAACTGAGAGAAAATCACTTCTTTTAAGAAATCACCTTTAGACAATTTAGCAAAGGCTACACTGTATGCCCAGACTCCTCAGAAATCTTTTATTCAAGCAACAGTTCAAGATAATTATCCAGCCACATGCTTACAAAGGAAGGCAAGATTTATAAGAGATAATATCTTTCAAGTCCATATAGCTGCAGAAAGTAGACAAGCTTTCAGGCATACAAGCCTTCCTCCAGCTCATTTTTTTTCTCAGCTTCATACACTAGTATAATAAAATAAACCATTTACATCTCAAAACTATCAGAGCTAC
>JBCJKH010045660.1:13936-26942 GCA_039877255.1 Loriculus beryllinus | reverse complement strand
TTCAGTAGAGGCTGTAGTGATAGGACAAGGAGTAATGGGTTTAAACTTAAAGAGGGGAAGTTTAGATTGGATATGAGGGAGAAATTCTTTACTGTTAGGGTGGTGAGGCACTGGAATGGGTTGCCCAGGAAAGCTATGAATTCTCCATCCCTGACAGTGCTCAAGGCCAGGTTGGACAGAGCCTTGGGTGACATCATTTAGTGGGAGGTGTCCTTGTTCATGGCAAGGGGGTTGGAACTAGATGATCTTAAGGTCCTTTCTAGCCCTGTGATTCTATGATAATTTTTTCAGCCTTTTTTGGCGTTTTTTGGTGGGAAGTATCTGTAGGTTTTCTAGTTTGTTTGGGTCAGCATCGTGGGTTTTTTTGATGTATGTCAGCTCTTTCTACGGTAGTCTGTCTTCTTTTTTTTTTTTTTTTGAGTTAAAGGCTGACATTTTTCTGGAATTCTCAAAGAATGCAGTAGTCCTTCATTAGCTGTTCTCTATTCAAATTCCCACATAGATCTAATTTCTTCGGCATTGCTCAATTTGGCATAGTGAGAGATGTGTTTTTCTCTTCAGTAAACACTTGCCATAAGAAAGACTGAAAGTGATTTTAAAATGATGACTCTTACAAACCATCGAGTTTGAAATAATCGATGTAAATTTTCCACTTCTACTATGGTAAGTTTTTGTCATGTATTACATGCCTGTTACTCAATTTCATAGTTTAAACAGATTCTTTTTCAAGTAGCTGGGACAAGGAACTGTAACTTAATCTCTTTAAATGAAGTTGACATCCCAGTATTTGTGTTGAATCATTGAAACAGTGTTACCTTATCCCATAGACCCCAGTGCTTCATCTGGTTTCTCGCCCATTCCGATGCAAGATATGTGAATAACAAAGTATGATGTTGCCTTGGTTACCTTGCAATTATCTATAATCTGAAAGTGCTATTTAATAACATAATAATTATAATTTTGCATGATTAATTTGGAGGATTACGTTAGGTAAGAGTAGCATTTCCTGGAAATTGCCTTTTCTGAATTTCTTGAGGTGGTTTTAAGAACGAGTTGTTTTTTTTTTGTTGTTTCATTATTTTTTTTTTTTTCCTTAATGGAATGAGTGCTTTATAAGCAATGGAAAAAGCAAAGCAGCTGACTTAAAAGCTAGAGTAAATCAACTTACTGATTTTGTGGCACATTTTCTATTTGCCACATACAGACTATGAATCTACCAGAAATGAACATGACACTGAAAGTACTACCTCTCTTCTTGTTATTGTCTTGCCCCCACAACTCTGTAATCTGTTTTACCCTAAAAATGTTTTCCTAAAAACATCATGTCTGATATATGCATCTTTAAAGAGAAAGGTCTATGCTTAATTGCTGTAGAATTTTGTTGCAGATAACAGCTTACTGGTTTCTTGATGACTGCTCAGTGCGTTACAGTGATTAAATAGCATTCTCGTCAGTTTACTCACTTGACTAGTCCTGGAAAATGGTTACTGATTTCCATTTACTTATTTCTTCTCTTAAGAGGTACTTACAATAGGTATGCTGAATTGTGTTTTGGTGTATTTGTAGAAACTAACATTTTCCAGCACTATAAAAGTTTCAGAGCATCTGCCAGTGCCTTATCGCTGTTAATGTGGTGAACACCTTTTCTACCCTGAAGAGTTCAAAATTAAAGATTAGCGATATAAAAAGGAGAAACACACATAGCTTTCAGTCACAGTTTTATTTGGCTGTGTGGTAAATATTTTCATTTGTATTTGACCTTTTTTAGGTGAGCATATAAATTATTATGGTGTGGGCATAAGTACAGGTTTATGACTAGAAGAAAAAGATATGAAAAGGGAAGGAGTCTTCCCCTTATTCAAGGAAGGCATTTCAATTTTCAAGAACCTTCGTGATAAACTAATGTGTAGTAGATAAAGACTAACATGACTGACAAAGCAAAGCTTGTAGAGAGAAAAGGAATATTTAGTCTTCTGGCTAAATGTAGAATACTTCAATTAGTGACCCTGACAGGTAGTTCTCTGTCCCTGGCTATATAACCTACTCGTGTATGTACCTAGCAGGAGAAGTATGTAAATGTGCCCTGGTGAAAACTTATCTTCCGCAGAAAGATGAGTGCTGTTGAATTTAGAATCTCAGTTTCGGGCTTGCATGCCTGACTCACACCTTTTTGGGTCTTGGCAGGCTGGCCTTACGCAGATATGATTCAAAGTTGTTCCTCATGCATAGGTTTTAAAAACACGGAAGGTTGGATTTGTTTTGCAATATAACAACACTGTATTTTCTTTTCCATCTAGTTTAATCTCAGGACTGAAGATACAGTACAAATGGCACAGATTGTGACATTTTTTCAGATGCTATTCATTCTGCTACTTCGTGATTATACCTCAGCTGAAGATGGGGAAACAAGAGCTAGTAAGTCTTGATTTTTATATAAGAGCAAATTCAAAGTGTCCCTTAAAATGAGAGTATCCATTTTCAGGCCTTCATGTACACTTCTGTTAATTGTGATTTTTGCATTATAATTTTGCTGGTGAAAGTCATGCAATATATGATAAGTAAGTTAAATATCTTATTTCTCCTTTAACAAATGGAATATCTTTATTTCACTATGTGTCTAATAAACACTCACAGGGGCAGATGGAACTGTAAAGCTCCAGTCTTGATTTAACCAGAAGTGTCTGTAGGCAGATGTCAGGACAAGGCAAAGCTGTCCTTCCTGTGGTGGAGCTGCAGCAAAACAGAAAGCACAAATACACGGCAACCCCAATGTTCCCATGTTCCATGGGATCAAAATAGTCTCTCCTGGTTTCGGCCATCTCTTTGAAGCCTCATGTAGTAGTTATCTAATCTCCTTTCATAGTCCATGGAAGGTGTTTCTTTCCCTTCAGAGTTATTCTCTCCATCTGACAATGTGTATGTGAGATGGATAGGACTGTCTCATAGAAATGCTTGTGTGAGTCCATGGCCTGTAGTTGGCAATTTAGTCTAAAAGTTCCATTTATAAGTGACTACATCTAGGAGAGCTGAATCCATGTCTGAATCATCATGCAGTTACATTATATTTGTCAAATTCTTGCATGATTTTATATTCTGGAGGTTGAGCTTGTTCACTGATCATTTTTCTTCTACTAAAATCAGAATATGCTACCAGCAACATTCTATCAAGACTCAGGATTTTACAATAGCTATTTCTGTAAGTGCCATGTGGCAGTGTCAGAAGTAAATTAAAATACATTTGTAAAAGGATTGGATATTACTGCTGAATTCTGGAACATTCAGACTATAGTCTTCCCCTGCAGGGTACTTTTGTTAACAAAAATGAGTTTTAATGTTTATCATCTCTGCAGACAAAGAGATATAGAAAAAAACCCAAAATATATTCCCCTCTGCTGATTGCGTGAAATACAATTACCAGTTAAGGAACTGAATTCCAGAATTTTTCATCACCATCATTTCCGTTGATAATGTAAAACCAGAAAACAATTTGGTTTTCAGATCATAAGCTTGATTTGTGTGGCTTGCAGAAGCAATCTTGTTTTCTTTGATAAACTCTGCTGATTTTTTTTTTTAACTGAATGTATTTATTAGTTTTGATTCTAATTCAAACAATAACTGATGTGGAAAATATTTCCTGTGGATGAATAAGGTGGAAGAGTTCATTAAAGTATTTGTTTTATTTCTTTTTTTAAAGGTTGCAGAACTGCTCCAGCAGATTTAGTTTTCATCTTAGATGGCTCTTATAGTGTCGGCCCAGAAAACTTTGAAATAATCAAAAGCTGGCTTGTCAATATTACAAGAAATTTTGATATAGGGCCAAAGTTTATTCAAGTTGGAGTCGTCCAGTACAGTGATTACCCTGTACTTGAAATTCCCCTTGGAACTCATGAGTCCAATGAGAACCTTATCAGGGAAATGGAGTCAATACACTACTTGGGAGGAAATACAAGAACAGGAAGAGCTATACAGTTTGCCTTTGACCATCTTTTTGCAAAATCTTCAAGATTTTTAACAAAAATAGCAGTTGTTCTCACTGATGGAAAGTCTCAAGATGAAGTCAAGGACGTAGCAGCAGAAGCAAGGAAAAATAAAATCACTTTGTTTGCTATTGGCGTTGGCTCAGAAATTGAGGAGGACGAACTTAAGGCTATTGCCAACAAGCCTTCATCAACTTACGTGTTTTATGTTGAAGATTATATTGCGATATCAAGAATTAAAGAAGTTATAAAGCAGAAACTCTGTGAAGGTAAGTAATGGATTACAAAATACTTTAGGTGTTCAGAATGTAGTTCTATACTCATATTTCCTTATTTCATAAGCAGAATGTGTTATTAATGTAACCTGACACCTGATAATCTTTACTACCTTCTTTAATTTTGATCTTGTTTGCAGAAATCACTCCAGAATATTATTTTATCCATGAAACCAAGAGGTATATTTGGGAAAGATATGGTGCTTTAACACAGCGTGCATTCAATTTCAGCATGTAGGATTATGTACTAAACCCCCAAATCTTTTTGCATTGATCAAATTTAGAAAGCCTAAAATAGTTGAGCAATTCTTATAGTGCTGAGAATATAGGGCTTACACTCTCCTTTTCCTGAGTGCGACTGATATTGATCCACAATCTAGCATTTCGTCTTGACGGTAGAGAGGACAGCCTATCATTACAAACAGGAGTTCTTCAGCTAGTATTTGTCCAAAAAAACCCATAAAAAAACTCTTGGCAAAAATGCCTGGATTTGTAACAATCTGCTATGATCTTTTTTTAGAAGGATTTTATAGAAGAATTAGCCAAGACCAACATTGTAAAATGACTTTTTAGCTTTAGAATTCTAGCAGCGTTACAGCATGGAGTTTGCTGATAACTTTGTGAAACAATGGCTTTCCATATATTTAAAAAAGATAGCAAATTGCTTCTAAAATACATCACTCAGAAGGACTCCGTGATACAGTGAGTCTTTATCAGTGCTATTTTGTACATGTTTTATCACCAAGAGTTGCTGCAAGTCATATTTCAGTTCTACCATGTTTCTGCACTTAGTAAGAATGAAAACCAATTTTTGTTTGCTGTCACTTTGAGAATGGAGTTCATTGAAAAAATATGGTGATACTTAAGCTGACGATAATAGTGTTTATTTCTCGCTACACTTAAGGAAATCATAATAATTCCTTGTGGCTGATGTAGTAAGGTGGTCAGTCCAAAAATTAAATCACCTTAGTGCAGCTAAATTCCTTAACAGAACCACATGAAAGGAGAAACTTCCCAAGTGCAATATTTTCTTTAAATAAAGTTTAGAAGAAGTGACATTACATTTCATCAAGATGGATTTTCTGCTTTCAGAATTAACTAGTATCCTTTGAAATTCATCTGTGGTATTTGACATGACTCTCACATCAGTAATCTGCAAATGTTGACTACATACACAAAAGTGTACTTACTGTTTATGTGACCCTTTGCTTCTACTCTCTTCTGTTGTGCTCTTTACTCGTGTTGGCATTGAGATGTCTCTCTCAAAGAGTGATCAAAGCCAGCTGACAGCTTCATTTCTGTCCAGAATGTCTTTAGCAGGTGAACTGAAAGACTAGTAAAATGGAAATTTTATATTTGAGTGGTGTTTTATTCATGTTGTTAAGATTCATATTGGCTCTGGAAGAGGAAGTTCCATGAGGCCAAAGCAGCAATGAGTTGGCTGCTATCAATAACATGAAACTGCCTGAATATTTTGCAATTCTGTCTTGATTGTCTTTATTTTAATGTCTAAAAACCTGCTAACCTTTACTCTCTGGTGTTTTTAACTTTGTTATTATATGAACATGGATATAAGAGCATAGAGGTGGTATTTCCTTTATGAAAAAAGGATGCTGAGGTTTGGTGGATCGTGTAGTGGGTCTACAGCCTTGTAGATGGAGGGCGCTGGTGTGCCTTTTGGGAACTGTGGTAGTGGTTTTAGAGTATGGCAGGGGGGAAAAAGCCTGCTGAACCTGTAATTCAGAAAGAACAATGTGACTAAAGGAATCCTTAAACATTCTGCAAGTCAAATGTTCCTGTAGCATTAATATTCTCTAGAAAAAATATAGAAAGATTGTGTGTCAGGCATTTAAGAACATTACTCAATGCAGTCCTCAGAAGTGTGTCTGGAGGATTCTAAGAAAAGTTCCTTTGTGCTGAATAATGGGAATTAACATGACAAAGTTATTTCATGCTTCAGGAAGGAAAAATAAAGCATCTGAAAACTAGATAAAAAACACTAAAAGGGGAAAAAAAAATCAGTGAATGCTAGAGAGCTGCTGTGACTGACATTTTGCATGAGAAACACATTTCTCATGAAAGACAGTTCTTAATTTTGCCACTGACTTCTGCATCCTGTATAATGGGTATGTATCAAAATAATCCAGCCTGAAGATGATCCAGAAGATCCCCAAAATACCTATCTTACTGGGAATGTTTTAATTTTTCAGTGTGGCATTAGAAATAAAAAATGATTTCTTAATATATAATTTTACACATGGTTAATTTGTAAAGTATTGGTTTAGAATAGTTACTTCGGTGCTGATCCAGAGTAATGGTCCTCTCATATAAAGTAATCCTAGTTTTGCAATTATTTTTTTATTTTTACATCAAATTTCTAATACTGCAACTGGTAATAGGTTCTTCTATTCATTTTCTTGTCAGTGTATGTGATTATCTGTAATCTGTATTAATACTGGCAGTGTGACCATTATTCAGCTTTGAAATAAATGAGTTTAGAAAATGTTTCTATGACAACAATTTGGGAGTCAGGTAGTGTTTTGCTGTGTGGAGAAAAAGAAAACTAAGGGGAATGTGGCTTCTTACTGCTGCCCCAAGTACATGTGGCATCTTCCCGTAGGATGAATTGTCCTTTCCTACTGTAGGTACTCTGTGCAGACACTTAGCTGGGATTTTCTTAGAGTTTATATATCCTGCCTCCCCCACCAGAATGGGGTAGCTTCTGAGTGCCCTGGGATTGGTTAGGAAGGGAAGTCATGCAGTGTTGCTCGTATTGTAAAGAGAAGCCAGTGCAGACCTGTTGAGATTATAATTCCCTGAAAAATGAGTTTTCCAGCCCATGGCTGCTAAGGATGGAGATGAGAGCACTTGCCACCCCTTTTTTTGGAATGTATTCTTAACCTTTTCCCTTTCTATGAAGTGATGTTTTTCTGAAGAAACAATGGGAAATGAATTATAAAATTGTATTTATAGTAAACAGTTTAGCATAATTTCAATAAAAAGTTGTTTCTTTTCATTGATTCATTACTCTAATGCAGTGTTGGCTTTAGCATTAATTTTCACTCTGTTCTCACTTTTTGTTTTTAGACAGCTTAGGTTCACTGCCTTGTATTGTTTGTGTAAAGAGAATTAAACAGAGATAACATTCAGCTAACTTTAGTTTTCACAGAAAATACTTCACACAATATTTGTCCAGTTAGAACAGCTTCAAGCAGATTTCAGTGTAACAGACAAAATAGATCGGAGCCCATTTTAAGGAAAATAAAATTAAAAAAGTAGTTGTAGATATTTCTACCTTTGTCTGTTTTCAACCCTGTTTTTTAGTTTGTGGGGGATTTTGGATGAATTCAAATTGTTAGTGCATTGTGGAAATTAAGTTCTGTAACTTTTTAGCATTTTGAAACCATAGAATATTAGAAATTAAATTCAATTTTTTGTTAGTCAGGTACAGTAATACCTTTTAACTACAATAAGTAGCAATTCAAAATAATATGTGAACGTAATTGCAGTAAAATATGACAACTCAGTGTTATTGTTTCATGTCTTGGAGGATTCTGCATGTCAATTCTCTCACACTTGAGAGAACTGGCAGTTCTCAATTCTCATTTCTTAAAAGGCAAAAAAATAGGTAAATGGGAACTTCTCTAAATTAATATTTTTGTACTATATTTGCATTTTATTGCTTTGCAGAGTCTGTTTGTCCAACAAGAATTCCAGTGGCAGCTCGAGATGAAAAAGGATTTGACATTCTTGTAGGATTAGGTGTGAAGAAAAAGGTTAAAAAGAGAATTCAAATACCAAGCACTAATGCAAAAGCTTTTGAAGTAACCTCACGTGTTGACCTGTCAGAATTGACAAGGTATTTAAATTTATAAATACACTTGTAAATTTAGTATGAGTTTTTCTTTTTGTTTGCTTAATGTGAGACTTATTTTAAGATTTATACTTATGTTCAAGTACTGTCTTTTTTTTTTTCCCTTCATCCTTACTTAGGAATGTGTTTCCAGAAGGTCTGCCTCCATCCTATGTGTTTGTTTCCACTCAAAGATTTAAAGTAAAAAAGACATGGGATTTGTGGAGAATTCTTAGTCTGGATAAGAGACCACAAATAGCAGTCACTGTTAACGGTGAAGAGAAAACATTATCATTCACTACAACAAGTTTAATAAATGGCACACAAGTTATTACTTTTGCTGCACCTCCTGTAAAGGTAAGTAGTAAGTCATTATGCTGGAATACTCACTTAAGTACGCATTAGTCCTTTGCCCTTTATGTTTTTTTTTAAAATGCATGGTCTTATTTTTGGCTGCTTAGGCAATAAAAATAAATGGGAGGTGCTTTATCCATATATCCAGAGTGTCTATGGTGATCATGACTGTAAATGCTTTGGAGGTGCTTTCTACTCAGTAGTTTCCAGCAGGTATTTATCAGAAGATCACAGAGATGTTTTTTGACACAGCTCTTTGCTTACCATAGAAAACGCTGGAAAGTGTTTTCTGCCTTTGATATGGAGACAAGGGAATGCCAATGAAAATAGTTCATTTATAGAGAGAGATTTTGTTAAGTGTCTAGATTTCTTGATAATGCACAATGACCAAAGTTACTTTCTTCTCCAGAAGAGTAAATGCAAGTGTACAAAAAGACAGTTCAATCTGGATTTATCTAGTTTTCCTGATAAAAAATTCCTTTCGGCTCCTATTTTTTCTCATTCAAGGGATTACCTTCTTTGTGCAAACCAATTTTATTGTCTTCTAGTGTAATCTGAAGGTTCTCATTAAATTTTTCTTCAGTAAGAGTGGTGTCTCTCAGGGATCGGTGTTGGGACCAGTTTTGTTCAACATCTCTGTCACTGACATGGACAGTAGGATCGAGTGCGCCCCCAGCAAGTTTGCTCATGACACCAAGCTGTGTGGTTCGGTGGATACGCTGGAGGGAAGGAATGCCATCCAGAGGGACCTTGACATGCCTGTGAGGTGGGCTGATGCCAACCTCATGAAGTTCAGCCATGACAAGTGCAAGGTCCTACACCTGGACCAGAGCAATTCCAGGCACAGCTACAGGTTGGGCAGAGAAATGACTCAGAGCAGCCCTGCAGAGAATGATTCGGGGGTGTTGGCTGATGAGAAACTGAACATGATGCAGCTTCAGTGTGCACTCACAGCCCAGAAACCACCCCTATCCTGGGCTGCATCAGAAGGAGCGCGACCAGCAGGTCAGAGGAGGTGATCCTGCCCCCCTACTCTGCTCTCGTGAGACCTCAGTTGGAGTATTGTGTGCAGTTCTGGTGTCCTCAACATAAAAAGGACATGGAGCTGTTGGAGTAAGTCCAGAGGAGGCCACAAAGATGATAAGGGGGCTGCAGTATATATGGCTGGCTGGCCTGACAGTGGTGATCTGGGTGGCCATAGCTCAGCAAGGAAGACATTTGGGTCGCTGGACACAAGATGTCACATGCAGAAGCCCAGCCCCTTCAGTCAGAGCCACAGTGCAAGTAGAACTGTGGTCTGCTGCCTCCAAAGTCAGTGTGCAGAGAGAAGTGCCACATGGGCCGAAACACCGTTGTGTTTGCAAAGATAAAATAACACTCCAGTACTTAATTAATCATCAATGTTACTTTTGACCCAAATACACGCACATTGCAGGTGTTTCGCTGACTGAGACTAGCTCTTGTTTAACAAGTGCTTCCCACCCTGCGTTCCCTGGTCCTCAGTGCTAGGCCAGCCTTGCTGTCGGGTGCATTCTCACTGCCCCGGGCCAAAAAAGGGGCATTAGCTGGACTCAGGTCACTGCCCTCCAGCAAAGGGGCTCTGGGCTGATCCCCAGCAGCATGTCCTGCCACCAGCACCTCCTGAAAGGGACTTTCAGCCACAGCCCCAGCCCTTTGTCCCGGGAGATAATTGGAGGGAGAAGTGAAACGGGGCTATAATGAATTCTGATGCTATTCAGCATGGCTGGGAGGCAGAAAGCTTGCTGCTCCTGCCAAAGTGCTGAGGCTGCTACTTCCATTCTGTGGCCGGACGGAAGGTCTCCAGAGGCCAGCTTTCCATTGAGGAGGCTCCGGGGTTGAAACAACACCCAGCCTCTGAAGTTTTACTCTTTCTGTGCAAACGTGCTCCAGTGTGGCTGCGCACAGCGTTCTTCCCTACAGGTCTGGCAGAGCTGCAGGCAAGCCGCTGCTGCTCCCCAGCTTGCGCAGTGCAAGGCTGCAGCTGCACGATGCACTTGGGGTGTCCTTGTGCCTGTCACTGTGCTGCCCTTCTCCCCAGGCTGCCCTCGGGGGCTCTGTTCAGCGAAAATCCTCATTCTGTCGTCCCCCCCACCCCAGGGTCCCATGCAAAGCTCCCTCCGCCATAGTGCCCCCCCTCAGTTCCACACCGATGCCTGTCCTGCACCAGCACCCAGCAGCCCAAGCACAGCCCCCTACACCATATTCAGCCACCCTGCCGCTTGTGGGGGGTGATGGGACAGCCCTGGAGAGGGGCACCCGGCCCGGGGGAAGGATGGAAAATTGTGCTGCTCTTTCCACTTAGCCCGCGGCCACGCAGGGCCGGACGGCGCAGCGCCTGTGTGGTCCCCGCGCCCGCTGAGCCCCGCGGCAGTCAGCTCCTCTCCCACCCGCTCCCGCCGGTAGCTGTCCGTCTGCGCGCATCCTGCATCGCTCTGCCCAGCCCCGCTGCAGCTGCTCCGAGCTCCCGCTGGGGTCTCGCAAGCAGGGTGGGGCTCCCCTCCCCTCAAGAGCCTGCAGACCCTCCCGCAGCATCCGGCTGGATGCAGGAACCCTGCCAGGAGCGCTCCCCCGGGATGCTGGGCTGGATCGGGCACGCGGAGCCTGCGTCTGTGGTGCCTCGGCCCCCAGGGAAAGCTTTCTGCCAATTTGCCTGAGCTGGAAAGGGATCGAAACTGAATGATCTTAAGGTCCTTTCCAACCCTAACCATTCTATGGTTCTGTGACTGGTGCCAGAAGAAGAGCTGGCAGCCTGCAAGGGGGTTGGCTTCCTGCACATGAAGCCCAGAGGGGGTACAGGGGTGCCCAGCTGCCTCTCTGGCGCAGGGAGGCACACGGGTGCAGTGAGCCGGTGTTACAGGGCAGTCCCCAGGGATGCTGGCTTTGCTCCTGCCCTGAGGTGCACCATTCTAACTTTATGTCCAGACACTCTAAGCAAATGCATAAGTAAATCCTTCCACCTTCTTGCCTGTCCGGATGACATGTTTTCAAACCTTGGAAAGGGGATTCAGGACTTTTGTCTCTGGCCTGACAAACTGGATGGGCGCGCAATCAGTAAACCGCTGTCAATTACAGCTGCAATTTTCTGCATCAGTGCCATAAACAAGCAAGAAAGGGGGAGCCCAGAGCACAGCACCCTGAAGAGCAAGGGAAGACAAACAGGACTTTGTCCCAAGGTTTAGAGCAGGCTGCAGGCATCCCCACGGCTAAATGCTGCTCCTCCTAGCACATGGTGCTCTCATAACACCTTGGCTCAGCGGAGCTTAGCAGGCTTGTCACAAGCCCCAAGGAGAGCCCTTCTGACCTCCCGGGAAACGACGCCAGTAAGCAATAAACTGGCTCCTGTTTACTTTGGGAGGGGGGCCCTAGAGGGCTTTAATGCAGGAGCGACAGCTCTGAACTGTGAAATGTGGCTGACACTGGAGCCATCCCTGGAGCAGCACGCAGCCGCCAGCAAGAACACGGGGGCAGCTGAGGTCTGAGCCTCCTCCATGGAGGATGGAGCATGGACAGCGAGTCCCATCAGACCTTTTCCTGTCTCATTTCCTATGGGTGATGGTTAACTAGCCCTGTCTGCAGCGTGCTCAGAAAAACACTGGGTGATAACAGAGCCCTTGACCTGTGCTACGTCTGCCGTGGGGCTGAGGGTGGGAGTGGGGAGCATTGGCTGTGCCGTGGGCTGCCCCGATGCAGCAGGAGCTCCCGGGAGGCGGCTCCTGACCCTCATGCTCTTGGTAACACTAGCTGAGCAAGCACAATGCAGCTCATGGCCATGCCCCTCGCCTCTTCGCCTCCTTGCCTGCTCCCTTCCCACTACCCTTGTCCATTTGTGCACCAGTGGGTGGCCACGGAAGTCCATCTCCCCGACTTACCCAGTGCCCAACACCAGACCTGCTCTCAAACCTCCGTGGAGAGCTGACCCAAACAGGCAGCACCACAGGTAGGGGCTGCCAACAGCCTCTGCCTGCAGCCTGCCCGCACGCAGCTGAGCCCAGCAGGGAGGGCAGCGAGCGCCAGAACTGTCTGCGAGCACAAACAGCTGCTTGGAGCCCTCTCAGAAACACCAGCCGAGGCTGTCCAGCTGCCAGCCCCTCTGTTTCAGAGCACAATGAAAGCCAAAGGATGGCTGAAAGCAAACCACCCCGTGGGAAGCGAAGTGCGGAGCTCTGAGCTGTGGGACTAGTCAGTGCTGACACCATGGTGAGGAGAGAGGCTTGGCTGCAGGGAGAAAAGAAGCATCCATTGGGCCCACCAAGGTCCTCACCATGAGAACCTTGTGCTGCTGACGATCAGATGGAGCCCTCCCAGATGTAGAGCTGGGAATGAGAGCTCCAGTTTACCTGTGCACTCACCATATGTGGGACTGGTTCAGCTGGGAGCTGATTCGGAGAAAACTCCAGGAACAAACTCGCCAACAGAGTTTCAAGCTGACAAGCAGGTATTCTTTATTGTGGCGCCGGGAGACACGGGGGATAGCTCCTCCTAACGTGTGTCCCCGTATTGCCACACAAGCCGTCCTTATATAGGCC
>JBCJKH010045656.1:44293-58374 GCA_039877255.1 Loriculus beryllinus | reverse complement strand
CCCCCCCCCCCCCCCCCCCCCCCCCCCCCCCCCCCCCCCCCCCCCCCCCCCCCCCCCCCCCCCCCCCCCCCCACACCGCTACCAGGGGCCCACAACTGGTATTTTTCCACTGCTTTTCCTTTCCCCCCCCCCCCTCCCTCCCTTTGCCCCCCTCCCATAACTCCCACCATTGTTCCTTCCCACACTCCCTTCCCACTCCTCCCACACTCGGCACCGCATGAGCAGGGCTCCCTTGTTCCCGCTCTCCCAACGTGTCCATGGGCCGGGAGCCCGGGGGCTGGCGGGGAGCCGCGGAACCATAGCGACCGCCTGGCAATGGTGCCCCCCCCCAGCCCACCCCAGCCCATCCCAGCGGATGGGCATCCGGAGCACGAAGCCCCCCGCTGCAGGAGCCCGGGCAGCACCAACTCCCCCCTGGTTCATCATAGGCAGGTTCAGAGCCTGGTTCTGTTGGCAGAGATGCTCTGTGTGCTGGGAAGGGCTCAGTGGTGGGGGGACACAGGCAGGACCCCCCCCTTATGCCTCCAAACCCACCCCAAGCAGCCCCACATTTGTGCATTATGGCATTCCCTGATCTCCGTTAACAGTTGGGTTTTTTCCCCCTTGTGTAAAGCAATTCCCAGGCTCTGCCCCTTTGTTATCCGGCAGCTCACAGCTCCGTGTCCTCTCCTCCCTACCCCCGTGCCGTCATTCTCCCCGTGCTGTGTGCTCAAGGACGGACCCACGCATGGATAGGGACAGAGGGATGAAGGATCCCGGTGTTCCTGCTGGGCTATGGAGGTGCAGCAGCTGCTTGGCAAAGGGATCAGAGCTCCATCGGACCGTGGCAGGGACAGATGATTCCGATGAGCTTCCTCCTGTAAACAAGCCGGGAGCAAACGGTGCGCAAGGAAAAACCCCACGGAGCCCGGCATCCCTCCGGGGATGGAGGATGCTGCGGGATCAGCTCCACTGCCCCACACGGGCCTGACCCGGGGCTTGTGCCCGATGCGGTGCCAAGAGGCCCCTTGCCCAGCTCTGCCCTGGGATTGCAGAGCCCCGGGCTCAGGGTGTGGGGGACACGGACACAGGCTCCAGGAGCTGCTGCTCCCGTGGCCTGGCCGCGGTCCCCAGCGCCGGATCCCGCCTGGCTCTGGCACAGCAAACGCAGCCAGTAAATTTCCACTGGGGCTGCTCCGAGTTAATGAGCTCCGAGCGTGACCCGGGCCGGAGCAGAGGAATTCCCCAGGAGAGCTGGGATGGGAAGGGACAAGGGACCCTGCCGGAGAGAGCGGCCCCGTCCCAGGACCAAGCCTTTCCTCCGATGAACACCCCAGGGGTGAAGCTCACCCCAGTGGGGAATTAAAGGTGATGGGAGAGGGTCTGGGCTCAGCAGCATCTCCAAGTGAAAGCTGATGCTCAGGTCAGCTCCGGCTCCATAACCCAAGGGAGCATCACCTCCTGCTGCTGTGTCAGCTCCAAGGTGAAGGCTGGTGAGACAGGACCAAGCAGAGACCTCCCTGTCCATCCCACCCTTCAAACACAGCCAAGACATCCCTCAGGCTGCGCTTGGAGGAGCTTTAAGGCCCCTTCCCTCTCAAATCAAGCTGGGATTGTTGCTGTTTGCAGGTAGAACCCAGAACCCTGCACTGAACACAGCGAGTTTCAGCTGAGCACAGGCTCATCGGGGATATGGATGGATCAAGGGAGATCCTCTGCCATCACCTGTGGGCTCCAGCCCCGTGAACCTGTGCCTCTCACCCTCTGTTAATAGGAGGGGGTCCCAAACCTGAAGGAAACCAGAAGCTGCTCAGAGGGTGCTTTGGTACCAAGTGATTTTATGCTCCAGGCACAGCGAGCAGCAGAGGCAGGACCCAAGCCCGCAGAGGAAGGGACAAGGTCTCAGTGCAGCCAAGCTGCTTTTTGCATCCCAAGCTCCAGCAGGATGAGTCAGGGCCGGGGGAGGAGGTGGGAGGCAGTGGCTGTGCCAGGCTCACCCAGCCCGTTCCCATTCCAGCTCCCCATGGATGTGATTCACCCAACAGAGAGTGTGCACGTGGCAAACCCGGCTCCAGGAGCTGGAGGGAGGCACCTGAGAACCAGGTCTGGAGGCTCCCTGGGGGCTATGTGCTGCCAGGAAGAGCTGCCATAGCCCAGGGAGCTCCAGCATCGCCCATCCCAAGGGAAGCAGTGAGGATCCCACTTGCCAGCATCATTGGCACCAGGGCTCGGTGCCTCTCTCTGAAAGCCTCCAGGCCCCTCTGCTGGAGCAGGAACACCCCAGCTCCTGGCACAGGATCCCACCGATCCCACTGGGAAGGGGAAAGATCCCATTGCTCTTGCCCACCCCAAGCACCTTCCTCCTGTTTCTTACCGCCTGCTCTGACACTTCAACTCCCTCAACTGCCTCGGTTCCTTTAAGCTTCCTGCTTCCCAACTCCACGCAGGCCATTTATCACCTTTCCCTGTCGAGTTTCCTCACAGTTAAGCAGCACTGAAAAGAAAGACACAACCTTATTGTCCGCTTGTTTTCCAATACAGTGAATTTATTATATGTTGCAAAATCAGCATTCAGCTTCTCAGTGTACAAAAAAGACACCAGCTCTTAAGAAAAGATTAGGAAAGCTGAAGACTATGCTGCCTTTAAACTGTAACATTTTGGCAAAGTGAAAAGCTCTTTTGTAAACTCCAACTCCATGGCTCAATATAGTTTTTATCCACAGTACAATATTACAAAGGAAAACACAGTATCAATAAGTTAAGATCATACTTAATCACCTACAACTGGTTTCTAGTTAACCCAAAAAGCACAAAATTTGCCTAGCTTCATCATCTCTAAAAAGAAAAAGAAAGGAAAAGGCAGATTTGACTACAGCTCCTGAACACAGGCCAAAGAAAAGGGAAGCGGGAAGGTGGTGGATGCTTAGTTGGGGCTCACAGTTTGGATATTCATTAAATATTTTCAGGGTTTCTCTTTTTTTTTTTTATATTCAAATTTTAGAAGTTCCAGAATATACATGTCAATGTACACAATACAGCTCTGTATACAACTCTGTTTGCAAAAATATCTTATAGCAGATGTATAAAGATCAGGATCCATCTCTACCCCCCTCCCTCCCTCCCTCCCTCCCTCTCCCCCCCAAAGCAACAAGAAAACCCCATTCAAAATATTAAGGATCAGAAGTGTTTCCATGGAAGGATTTACTCATCCTGGGGCTGCAGCTGCTGCCCCTTCTGCCACCGGAGCTCCTCAGGCACCACTTGGAGGTCAAAGTCCCACCAAGCCCCACGGTTTGGGCTGGGAAAAGCAGGAATTGGGCCTTGCTGCCGCTTGGGAACCGCTCGCAGGTCCGGGGTGTGCGATGAATCCCAATCCCTGCAGCGCCAGGAAAAGCCAGCTCAGTGCACAGGGAGCTCTGTCGGAATTGGAGCTTGGACATGGGCACCAGCCACCACTTACTGCTCGAGAGACTGTGCACCGAGCACATGGCAAGGCCCCACCGAGCAGGAGGACAAAGGCTTCTGGACAAAAGCTCCTTGCCTTTAATGTGCATTTTCCAGTTTTCCCTGATGAGCAGCAGCACAGGAGGCAGCAGCGCTCCACCAATGGGTAGAGCTGCAGGAGAAGCATCTCCCTCACCTCCACTTGTCTTTAGTTGGAGAAGAAGAGATGGAACCAGAGCGTTCCCCGAGCCCAGAGATGCTCGTTGGCACTTCCCTAAGTGAGGCTCTTGGGGTGCTCACCCCACAGTGCTCCTTGGGCATCACATCTCTTCCCTCCTCTCCTTCACTGCCCGCTTCTGAGCGGGTTTGGTTTTGCAGAGCAGCAGAACAAGGTGGCTGTGCAAGTCCATGGACCCCGGCCCGAGGGGCTCAGGCGCAGGCTTTGGAGAACGGGATGGCAAAGTCCTGGTGAACGTTGAGGTGATGCTACAGGGAAAGAAACTCAAGAGCACTGCATGTTCCAAAGCAAAGCGGTGGCTCTGGCTGGACGATGCAGCAAACCCCATCCAGCCAGAATGGAATTGTTAGGAATTATTTCTTCTTGTTTTCAATACAGCAGATGGACCCACTTTTGGGGGAGAGCAGGGAAAGGATCAAATCCTCCTTGTGTAAGAACTGTTTCCCTCCTTAACTCTGCCATTCCGCTCCTTCAAAGGGTGAAAGACTCTTCAGTGCAACCTCCAAGGGAAGGAGATGCCACGGGAAAGGAATCCTTTACTCTGAGATAAACGGAAGCGGGAAGAAGTCAAATCACGCAGGCTGGCAGGATTAAAAGGGGAGAGGGGAGAGAAAGAAATAGCAGAGTTAAAGGCCACCTTTGTGCTTTTTGGAGTGTTTCTCACACCCTGGCCATACTCTTCGAAATGCTTCCTTCAAGTCCAGAAAGAAAACCACAAAAATCAAGAAGAAAGGCTGCAGCAGAAGCTGGCTGATAGAGCACGAGAGTGGAAGTGACCCGCATGGGAAAGTGCTACCTTACTGCTCTCATGGCTCTGGTGTCTGTTCTCAGAGCGAGTTTCTGCTGCTGCTTCTTTGGAAAGACACAAAAACCAGAAGGAGAAAGCATTGTGTGTGTGTCCCCCTCCCACCTCCTCCGCTCTGATGGGTCAGTACAGGTGGCAACTTCTCTGGGACACTATCCGATAAGTTCAGTAATACTGCGGTTGGAAGAGAGGAAAAGGGTCTGAAACACTCGGCCTGAAAGGGAAAGGGAGGCACAGATTTAGAAAAAGCTGCTTGTTTTGTCCTTTTTTGTTTTTTTTTCCATACAAAAATAGACCAAAGTCTCATCAGCAATTAAGAAAATTGGCTGCCTTGGTAGAAAGTTATAAAAGTCAAAGACAGGTCTTGATCTTCCCAGCCCTGGGATGCGGAGGTTAATGCAGGCACTGGCCCGCACATGCTGGGGAGGCCGCAGCAAGACACTTCCACCCGCTGCTTCCAGACACGCAAGTGAAGAACAGGGAAAAAGGGGCTGTGATTTACACAGCAGGGATCCACCCTACACGAGGCTATGGGGCAGAACCCGGGGGATGATCCCCTCCTCCTGACACAACCACCTCAAGAGAGCAACACAGCGGAGATGACAAAAGCAGGAACAAACAATGAGAGCTCTGGGTACTTGGTGTATTTAACGCGGTGCCACGTGGGGCAGACAGCTTGCATATGAACAGTCGCAGGTACCAGAGCAGGAGGTCACCTAGCAGCATTCCAGTTCCTCACCATTTGAAGGACAATTTACTGTAAGCCGGTGGACCTGGGTAATTACACTTCATTGCCAGACTTTAATCCATGAAAACTACTGATTCTTAACCTTTGGGAGCTTCGGTCACTTTAAGTCAGTTTTCCCTTAAGTGTCAAATGCTGGCTTCAAATAAGCAGAGGGTTTGGTTTTTTTTTTATGTGTTTTCTGTTTTGTCATTTGTTACATTCCAACATTCAGAGAGGCTAAAACCCAACAGGCTCATGCCAGGCACTGGGTTTGCAACCCAGCTCCGACGTGGCCAGGGCAGCTTCAGCATCATCGCAAGTCATCCCCAACTTCTTCAACCGGGAGGAATTAACGCTCTGAAAGGAATCTAGTTGTACAAAAGGGAACGGAACATCCGGGTGACTTTTATTTTGCCCTCCCCAGTCCACATCAGCACCAGCTAAAACTGCTGCTGGTCATACTCTGCTATCAGTTTCTTAATATGAGCCAGTTTGTTGTGGAGGTATTCGCAGCGGTTCTTCTCTTGGCTGTAATTGGGGTTAGTCTGTAAAGAGAAATGAAAACGCGGTGATGGGAGGCAGTTCTTCCCAACTCAGTGACACCTATGCTGCCCGAGGCCACCAGACCTCAGAGCATCAATATCTGACCAAGGACTGAAGCTTTTCTAGCTGGAGGAGTTGATGCCTATTTAAAATGAACCCACTCTGACCAAACAAGGCAAAGAACAAAATCCCTTCTCATGAGTATCCGTCCCCAGGAGCCTCCTCAAAGGGTTCAGCCTGACCTGGGCACATTTCAACTTCCAGGAGACATCACCTGCCCAAGCTGTGCAAGCCTGGGAGCTTTACAACAAAGATGGACTTGCAACACACAGGGAATCTCTTCAAAAAGCTCCTAAATCCCTCGGGAGAACAGGGCTCTGTATCCATAGATTGAAAAGAAAACAAACCACCCCTGGTGTATGGATGCTTTAGATACAGATACAGAGAGGGGAACTACTCTGCATGCACCAAAATGTCCCACTGGGGGCTATGCACCCAAGTGATTCCTCAGCTCATCCCCCACACAGCAGCAGACCCCAAGACTTGGAGGACCCTGGTGAATGCTGTTATCACTCAGCCTGTGCATTCTGAAATACAGGCTGTTCTTTCACTTGATGGGATAAAGGCACTAATTTAACACATTCATTCTTGTGCTGGCATGCCACTAACAAGGCTGAATGCTTCCCAGGATCCCAGAGCAGTCCCAGCTCCCCCCAGACCCTTTCTGATCCAGGAAAAGACCACTTTTGGGACAGGCTCAAGCTGAACAAAGATCTGCTAGAATGGCTTCAGAACTGGGATTTGCACTTGGCAAGTGCCCATCTCTTTCAGTCACACCAGAGGCACCACCCAAAAGCCTGTTTTTTTTGCGGCTGTTTTTCCTTACCTTTTTAATTTTCCGGTATTCCTGCAAAATTTGATCATGGATGGTCTAAAAAGGAAAAGAGAGCTGATTACTTTTCAAAGTCCTGCACCCTACTGCAGTTGGTGCCATTCCCTGATGGCTCAATGTCCATGTTTCCTCTAAATAATGACCCAAATCTACTCCCTCCCATGAGATCTGGTACCTCGGTGACTCCATGACTATACTGGTGCTGACACCATGAGGACTGGAAGGATCAGGCCCCATTCCCCAGCCATGGAAACTACCTGTAACAGGCACCTGGACCGCAGGATAACTGCCATTGCCTCCAAAACTCTGGCCTCCTTTTTCCCCAAGATAGAAAGATAACTCAGTGAGGAGTCACTGAACTTCTTGGAGAGGGGAAGGATGTTGGAGGGAGGAAAAGGGGTTTAGCACAATAGGTGCTCTGTAAAAATCTGTTTATTATACTCAGTGAGACTTAACTTTCTCAAGATAATGAATAGCTAAAGCTCTTTCAAAATCAGCCTGACAAGTCAAATAATGCTCCATTATTAAGATCAAAGATTCCACAGCAACAGATGACCCCGTGCTAACTCCCCTTCCAGCCCCGATATGCTACCATATGTGCAAGTATGAGTTTTCTGGCTGGGATACACTAATAGCTTCCAGCAGCTTTTGGCTAAAGGCACCAATTGTCTCACTGAGGCCTTTCCTTGTCAACAAGTACCATGATGTGTGCTCCAGCCTGAAACCGAAAGAACACAGAGCTGTTTTAAGCACAGTCCTCAGAGCTGTCAGCTGCGTGCACGTTCTGCAGCCACCAACCCAGCCCCAAGAGCCCCACATCCAGAGCGACTGCACCGAGTGGCAGCCTTGCCACTTGCAGAAGTGGCTTTTCAGTGCTGTTTCTACCTTGTATTCCTCAGTGCCCTGCAGGAGCTGCTTCAGCTTGGCATCCAGTTGCGTAAAGCGCCGCGTTATCCTCTCTATCCGGGCGTGCAAGTCTCTGTACTCACTGTACTCTGCATTGAAGTCGTTCTTGTAACTCTGACGCTGCTCTGAGGAGGAAATGGCTGCGTATTTTCTGCAGGGAGAATAAGGGAGTTATTGGCTTAGGAAAGCTGCTCTCACAGTGTGAACACTGCAATGCCCAGCCCACGTTCAGTTCAGCAGGTGATTGCACTGGAAAACAAAATAGAACCTCTTCAACTTGCATTACAAAAGTGAGAAGGTAACCATCAGGATTATTGCCTTGACTTCTGTGCAGAACAAGACACTGTTTGTTCTCCAGATCTCCTATCTGAACCAGATAAGTGTGGAATATGCAGGTACAGCAAAGCCTGGGAGCAGCTGAGGGTGTAGGAGGACATTCAGATAGCGCTGCTACAGCTTTTCTAACTCCCGCTGTCCTGCAGAACATGGAGTTCTGCATCTGTGCCAGCCATTGGAACAGCAGGGATAGGAGGCTTCGAGTCTTTAAAGGAACACAAAAAGCATTCAGCTATCATTGCAAAATGCTCACAGGAAGATTATGTGGCAAGCACACGACAAGCAGCCACGCTGAATAGACTGACTGTATCTCCTCTACCTTCTGGAGATACCCAACATGAAGTGAACACAAGAGCTCTTGTTTAACAGATGCACCCTTTGAAAGTTCTTCAGCACAACAAAAAGCCATTAAAACTGGAATGCTGCAGAAGGCCCAGCAGCCAGTCCTCTCTGATGGTAAAACTCAGCTTCTTCTATGTGATGACTCTAACGTGCCACCTCACTGCCTGCAGCACTGCC
This sequence comes from Loriculus beryllinus, assembly GCA_039877255.1. Classification (NCBI taxonomy): domain Eukaryota; kingdom Metazoa; phylum Chordata; class Aves; order Psittaciformes; family Psittacidae; genus Loriculus; species Loriculus beryllinus. The sequence goes on along the minus strand of JBCJKH010045656.1, from coordinate 49,985 downwards.
AGCTCAGTGCATGAACACATATAAGCTAACTTGGTATCAAGCTGGGATTTAGGTAGAACAAGCCCAGCTCTCTCAGCCTGGCTCCATCTCTGTCTATGCCCTTCTTGTGCTGGGGTCCCAGAGCTGACCGCAGCACTCCATGCATGCACATGAACACACGTGTCTCCATGATAAAGAGAGCAACGACAGCTCTTATAATTTAAGAAGCTGACCCTCAGACTAGCCAGATGGTACCAAAAGGTGAGACAACAGACCCTATAGGAGGCCATAAACCTCACGCTGTTCCTTTGGAGGTGGACTGAGGAGCTGTAATATCCCTCTAAAGGAGGGATCTGCACATCTGTTGCAAGAAAACACCCACAGCCGTCTGCAGTCTTCTGAATGGCATTGGAAATGTCCCCTCCAAGTGGCTGTTTGACCAGCAAACACTTGTGCAACCACACAGGAACCCCATCTATCCTCCAGTCAGCTCCAGTGACTGCTTACAGAGCAGAGGGGATGGAGGCCTCATCTACCTCCTTCTCCTCCCTCTCTTCCCTGAGTGATGGCATTAAAACCCCAGGCTGAGAGGTGCCCAAGGGAATATCAGCCACAGCTTCACCTCCTCACTGCCGGAGCTTTGCCTGTAACAGGGTTGGGTTTATGCAGGTTTCTGAGCTCCACATGAGTGTATTGTTTAATTAACCTCAAGGGGATTTGATTAAGAAGTCAAGAGGTGAAATAACTCCCATCCCAACCCACAGGTTGTAACCTTGCCATGAAGAGGATTTCACTGCTTTATGGAGATGATCTTGGCTCTGAACAGGGGAGGAATGAGCCAACCTCTCAAAATCCCATCTCGCTCTGTCTTCCACAACGTGAAAGCAGATCATTTCCTCCCAAAGTTCCCACCTGGAACATGGAGATGTTTAATCCTTCCAAACCCCTTCAAGACACAGGATGTTTCTTGAAGTACTTTAACAACCAGTTTATGGGAAGAAACCCTGAGCTCCACAAGGAGGTAAGGAACAGAGCTGAGATCAAGTGTAGTCTAACAAACTACCTGCAAAGTTGCAGTTACTCATTTTCTCTAAATGAGTAACCTCATAGATAGGTTCTCTTGATAGAACCTGAAAGTTCTATCAAGAAACAATGAAGTCGAACACAAATCCCCAGTATTGTGATTTTTAGCTTGAACCATGGTCCCAAAGCGATGGAACGACTGATAAATATACTTACAATAAATAATCTGGCATTTCTGAAGTTGATGTTGGTACACTAGAATTATTGCATGTTCCATTTAAACCTGGGGGAAAAAAAAAGAAGGAAAACTTGTTTATAGACAGCATCACACTTCAAAGCTCTGCACAGTTCAACTTCCCATTCAGAACCTCAGCTGCAATACACAGCTTAGCACAAGCCAAGCTCCTAAACCCTGTGTGCAGGGTGAGAGAAGTGACCCCATCACTGCTGAAGTGCACCACAGGTTTATGAGCAGAACAGAGCTGAGCAAGGTGCAGGGACTTCTCTCCTGATTCCACACTATGTAGATCCCTACGACTGACCTACAGGTTCAGTCTCCTACTCCAGACTTCCATAGGGTACAACAGAGAGGTTCCTAAGGCAGGCAGCTCTTTCCTCACCTGCCCTGTAGGCAAATCCAAGCGCTCTCTGCTCTCTGAAGCAACATGAATCAAGCAAAGCTTAAGTGAATGGACCAAAGACCTCAGCAGGAACAGGATTCTGAACGTGAGCCTAAACCCAACCCCATTCCTCAACACAATCCAGACATTGGATTATCACTGGAGGAAGAAAGCAGTTGAATACAGGTTTGAAAAGTGCTGTTTCTCACCAACTGTGTATTAGACTTCAAGTCCTAAGCAGAAAATCCATGAGCAGGCAGCAAAATAAGAGGCAAGTGCAGAAGGCTGCAAAGGATTGAACTCAAGTGCTTTGCAGAAGGGTGTTTCTTCTTTCCAAGTCTGTTACTCAGAGTAAGCAGAGCCTTGACTGCTCCATCTCCCCAGATGCATGGGAAAGGGAGATGAGAGCCCCATGCCTCACCCATCCCTGCACTCATTTACACTCGCACTGTGCAGTCATTACCCAGAGGAGCTGTAGGGAGCACGAAGCACCCAAGGAATAAAGCCTGGCAAGTAAAAGCAACAGTCTAATTCTATCTTTTTAGAAGCTGATTTCCCCCTGAATTTCCATGGAAAAGTTTTCCTGAAGAGAACGGAAGAATGGCAGAAAACCCAGTGTCATTCTGAACACCCCAGCCTCAAATTCCTACTGCAGTAAACTCTGCTTTCGTTCTTACCTGACCACCAGTGTGAAAGGTGCAAACATGGATAAGGAAGAGCCGGAATGCGGGTGAGGAAGAGCCGGGTGAGAAAGAGCCGGGTGAGGAAGAGCCGGGTGAGGAAGAGCCGGGTGAGGAAGAGCCGGAACGTGGGTAAGGAAGATCATGGAGGAGAAGGGGAGAACAAGGAGGTTTAAAAGGTTTATTTTGCCTGTGAGTGCCACCTACTGACTGCTGAAAGGAGCCCAAAGGTCCCTCCAGAGCCTCCGGAACAAACCTCCCAGGGGAAACTCCGCTTCCCTGCAGCCCCTGGATCAGGGGGGCTTGGAGAAGGCGTCAGCCCCTGGCTGCAGAGCAAAGGAGCAGGGTTAGGTCCCTGTTATCGGCATGAAGTAAGGTGCAGAAGGAAGAGATCCCAGCTTAGATGGGAGCTGGCAGTACGAGGTCCAAGCAGCCACTCACTGACCACATCCTGTTTATGCTCGCTCCCAAATCCAGCTCGGATTTGTTACCTCCCATCCATCAGGGTGCAGCAGGAACAAACCCCAACTCCCGCTCATGAGCAAAGGGCTGTCAAGCAGAAAAGGTGGCAGAGGGTCAGCAACTTCCCAAAGGATTCAGGGTATTGTGGTATAAAGGAACACTGACAAAGACAGCCACCTACAGGGAGAAGGGGTGTGTGTATCTCCACCACCTTTCCAGACAAGAGGTACATGGAAAAGAGGACACTAACCCCAATGTCCCACGAAGCTCTCTCCCTTCCCAGGAATTCAACAAATCGGTTTCTATGTCAAGTTATTTGCCTTTGTGAGCCAAAATGGGCCCATTTCCATGCACCAAGCATGAAGAGGAACTTTGAAAGCAGTAATGGGGGAAAGGGAAACAAGATAGATGCAAAAAGACATTTAACATCAGATGGGGACTGCAGGGAAGTGCTCTGGGAGTCTATCAAAGCCCAGTGAAACAGCAGGAAACACGAAAGCAGCAGGCAAGGTGAGGGACTGCATTGGCCAACGTGTATTCTCTGCTCTAAGACTTTGCAGAACTGACTTAGAGATAGGCTGGTTTGAGAGAAAACATTTTCATTGCATCTCAGTGGGCAAGAGATTCACTGTTGTGGTAGTCCTCAAAGGGAGAGATCAGAGTAATAATGGGCTACAGCAAGGAAGCTCTTTTAGGCTGGAAGAGCTGGTTGTGTCCTGCTTTTACAACGTCAATCCCAGGACTCAGCTGTCACCTCTGCTGTATCCAACATTCAAAGCTTTAGTGACTCACTTTTCATCACCGAGTTCAAAATCAATACAAGAGTCATCACAGCACCAAAGGCGAGCCGTAAGGAACCAGGCAGCGCCGCTGCTCCAGCCAACACATCCCGATGCCTGCCTTTCATCCCAGATATTCATACAGCTTTTAATTTAACAAGGAGAAACACGACACGCTCTGAGGCGGCTCCAAACAGCACGAAAGGTTAGACAGGAAAAACCTGATATCCCCTTTGGAGAGGAAGCATGTTTGTTGGGCTGCAGGTAGGGGCAGTGATGGTGTTTCACTCACACGCTCTCTGCCAATGGACACACAACCTCTTTCCTCAAACAGATCCCGAGCACAAATCACACAGAGCTGTTCCCCCCCTTATCTCAGCACAGGGAGTACAGGAGCATCCCTGGAAGCGCACGTACCTGTGACCTGCTCCTGGGGAACACTACCTAAGTCAGTGTTTTTAATTACTTCACAGTTCTGCTTCTCCTCTTTGCATTTCTCTTCGTTTTTCTTCTCCTTCCTCTCCTTCTCCTTATCTTTGTGCTTTTTGGATTTCTTCTTGGTTTTTACATAGGAGCTGCAGTTGTGTTTGCTGGTCTGGGCACAGTCTGTTGGCAGGGGGTGGCTCAGTCTGTCAGCCGGCTCCGGGTTCTCACAGTCTCTGCCGTTGTGAGCCAGGTCATTGCTGACATCCGAAAGGGGATCGTGAGGCCTGGGCAGCTCCAGCACTGGGAGGCTGGAACTGGAGCTCACAGCCTCCGGGAGCGCCGGCGGCAGCGCAGGGGCAGGAGCATCCTTCCCGTTGGAAGAGCTCAGCTTCCCGTTGAACGTGGGTTGAGTCCTGTGAGCTAAGTGTGAGATCCTGGGCTTTTTGTTGGCCAAGGGGTCGATGAACTCCAGAGGCTGGGATCGTTTCTGGGGAAGAAAAAGGGAAAAGAAAGTCATTCTGAGGTCCCGAGGCCAGGATCCGGGTGCTGTTACCACTAGGTGGTAGTGCATAACCAGAAAACCAAGGCGTATCCGCAGAGAAAGAGCTGTGCCATCAGGAATGCTGCCAGTGAGTGTCCCAGCTCAGAGGCTGGGTCTGCACACAGGCACCAGCACCACCAGGTTCTCCAGAAGCTGATGCATCCCAAGCCCCTTCCTGAAAAGCTGCTCTGGAGCCCGTGGCTTGGGGGAAGAGCTTATAGAATCCCCCCAAGCACATCAGCAATTCCTGATCTCCTGCACCAGTCACACACAGGCCAATACAACCCAGCCTCTTCTAGGATCTGATTTCAAATCCAGCCCTTTAGAAGTAACCCCTGTCCTTCACTCATCCTTCTCATGGCACGACACTCAATGCCTCTCCAAGTCCCTGTGAAGGAAGGATGTGCTCAGACCTCTGGAGCAAGGAGGGATTCACAAGCTCTTCGTTTTATTCCCAACTGATCTTACCAGCTCTGTGCTCAGTTTTACCAGGAACAGCACTTCTTCCCCTTCTCAAGGAAGAGGCACTGCCCAGAAGAGGGAAGAGCATCGACTGGTTAAGTTCTCAGAATTTAAGGCAACAAAAGGACATCTGCAGCACTTTCAGAAGCCAACGTGACCCAAAGTACCCCCTTTTTAAAGCAGAAGTAGAGTGAGCAGCAGATCCCAAGTGTCCCCATCTGCCCCACCTGGACACTCACAGGCAGGGCTTGGAGAGGCTCCATGTGCCAATCCCTTTGCTCACAGACTGTGGCTTGGCCTGGGAAAGCTGTGCTGTGGAAGAACCCATCCATCCATCAGCAGGAAGAGCTCAATGCAGAGCCAGAGCTACAGATACTGGGCTCAGGCCAACCGGAGCCAGCCAAAAATTACCTTGGAGAGGCATCAGTGCAGAGGTGGGTGCCTGCTGGGCAGCACAGGGCTGCAGGAACTGTGGGCAGAGTGTATTTAGTGCCCAGAGGAAAACAAGCGATAGCTTGGTTATTTCTTTTGGCTCTTGTATTGTTTTCATGGTGTCTCAGGCAGGACCGTGAGGGGTTTGCAAATGGAAAGTTTGTTCTGTCACAGAAGTGCAGCTGGATCATGGAATGGTTTGGGTTGGAATGGACCTTAAAGCTCATCCAGCTCCAACCCCTGCCACGGGCAGGGACCCCTTCCACTGGAGCAGCTTGCTCCAAGCCC
>JBCJKH010045656.1:31060-44193 GCA_039877255.1 Loriculus beryllinus | reverse complement strand
CAAGCCCCTGTGTCCAACCTGGCCTTGAGCACTGCCAGGGATGGGGCAGCCACAGCTTCTCTGGGCACCCTGTGCCACTGCCTCAGCACCCTCACAGTAAAGAACAACCGGATGGAACACGGCTGCTCTCGCAGGGAGCCACCAACCTGCTCCTTTCCCCCCATTCCTATTGCTCTTTGCTCCCCGGGGTCTCAGGCCACGCTCGGCAGCAGGAATCCTTTCCACCCATCACAGTGATTACACAGAGGAGCTGCTCACGCTGCCACAGGGCTCAAGGGGCAGGGACAGGGCGTCCAACCGGCTCTGCAACATCCCCAGCTGCCTCCCCAGCACAACAGTGTCCATCTCCCAAAGGAGGGGCCATCCCCTTCACTGCAGCTCTAAAAGCTGCCATCTCCTGCTCTCCTGTCTCTAAATCCAGCAAACACCAGCTTCACCAACCTCACCCCTTTAGGTATGAGGTGGAACATGCACTGGTACCTGCTCTGCTCCCTCACAACTGCCAGCCCAATCCTTCCTTTGCCTTCCTTCCATAGCTGAACTTTCCCAAAATATTTCACATTCCAGTCTGCCAAACCCCAATCCTCTGCCAGGACTGCAGCCACCAGCAGACACCCCCTTCCCTAAACAGGAACTACAGCTATGGAGTATCACAGCTCTATGATGTGAATGCTTACAATAAGAAGCTGTCTGTAGTTTGCTGCCTGACACGAGCCATGTTAAAAGCACTGCTGGAAACACTTCTATTCATGGGCCCCTGTGTCACTGACATCTGCTAGACCCAAATCAAGCAACCATCCAAAGGCTCAACAGGGTCCTCTCAGGAGACCACAAACACCCCCTACAGACCTTTGTGCTTTTCAAATCATGGCCAGCCAGAAGCAACAGGCTTTTTCAACCTCTTTTTGCCAGAATCAGGTTAAGAGAAGCCCCAGACCAGCCTCTTCCCAGCACTGCAGCTTTCCAAGCTAACTCCAACGAAGGGGGATCCTTCTTTATTCACAGGGAACATGGCCACAGCAGAGCAAGAGAAGATCTGGAATTAGGTACCTGGCAAACAAGTTGCACAGTTCTTGTTCTCAATAGAGAACTGCCTCCCTCTCGCTGCCAGAAAGCACATAATTTCTTTACCTGCTAATATTCTTTGCCACTAATCCTCAGCGCGTCTGTACAGACAAGCAGGCATTACACATTCCATTGGCAGCAGGAGAATAAATACTCAACTTGTCTGGGCTGACCCACAGCAGAGAAGGGAAGCTGGCGTTTCACAACGCTAGCAAGCAATGCCTGTGCTACGAGACAGCAAGAAGAGTGGGGCCAGGCCCTGCTTCACACCCAAGCTCCTTCACAGTTCATCATCCTGGAAAAATCCTCAAAAGGCACTTTTCCCAGCTCCGTGCACTGGCATCTGCACAAGTCAAGGAGCAGAGCAACGTGCCCCTGATCTGCCACAGCAATTAGGTTGCAAAAGGTCAAGGTTTTTAATAACTCAACCGTGTTTGGGAGCTGCTTATTACTGCTTCGTTCCAGTCAATTATTAGTAACGAGGAAAACACAAGCTCCTTCTCCCAGGAAACTCCAAGAGAGATGTAGGCGCCGGGACAAAAACTTAGCCCTTAAAACTAAAGCTAGGACACCCTGTGAGAGATCCTCCCCATAGGCTGAACCACATCCAGAGGAGAAACAGATGTTGAGGAAACCCAGAATTAGACTCAAACTTAATAAACCAGAACTAAACCCAAACCACCTCTTGACCCAAGCGCCTTCAGCAGCAGGTGATTACAGGATGCAGGTAGGCTGGACCTAAGGCCAGCAGCCAGCCCCATGGAGGGCAGATGGGGCTGGTTGCTTGCTCTGTGCTAAGCAGCCTCAGCAACCCTTGCAGAGGGATGACCCACCTGAGGAGGAGAGCTGGAGTTCACGGTGTCCTTGGGTGGGCTCAGGGAAGGTGCTTCTCCTTGAAAACCGCTACTGTTCTGGGGCTGACAGAGTTTCCTGAAAAACACAATTCCAGGCTCTTCACATCCCCTCCCTGACAAAGCCAACAGATGGTATTTGGAGTCTTTCTCCAGAGAAAAGAGCCTTTTTATGGGCTCAGATCCTGACTGTTTGAAGATGCTATGAACACAGCTCATTCAGGCACTTACAGCTTCAATCTCAGACAAAATGTAGGAAGGAGGAACCACTACAGGAAAATATCCATCAACACCACATGGAATTGCTTGTCTGCCTCTTGCCTTTTTGTAACTGGATGGAGGCAACACCTTGGGCTGTGTTGTGGCAGGGAGGGAAGAGGCAGGTTGAGTTACTGGACACATGAGGGGATTCCTTACCGAGGGATGGCACTGGGTTTCTGACAGTTTTACCTCTCTGCTCTTGAGCTGGTGATGGAGTGTATCAGAACAAACGAATTACAACCTTAGCAAAACAATCCAGAGAGAGGTTACTGAAAACAGGCACTAACTCCAGTTAAAACTGACTTCACAAGGCCATGGAGAAAGCAAGCACAGTGGAAAGGGACCAAAAGTCCTGTTCAGGTGTTGAGGAGTAAGTTCTTCCTTCCACTCATTAGCACCATTAAAGCAGAACTTGACAGGAACAGCAGCCTTCTTTTAGAAGCAGGATTCTAACAGGAACTGTTATGGTATTATTGGTTCACTGGGATTTACATTTAGGGCTTCATAATAACACTCTTAAGTTGCACTGTGCACAATAGTGCTACTCTGGGCTGCATTTGCAATATTGACCAAACAACAGAAACCTCTCGTAGCAAAAAAGGTACAATGAGAGTCACTGTGACCGTGGAGCCCCAGACCTGACATGATTCCCTTGAGCTTGAACCTTTGGCTGTACCGCAGCAACGCCCCCATGGCTGCAGTTTCACCACTGCTCTGCCTTCGGTTGCTTGGTTTCATTTCATTTGGAACAATCTCAACAGTCAAGGATCAACTCAAGGGAAGTCCTTGGAGACTGTGAAAACAGGAAGAGAAGCAGTGATATCCAATGAACACCGCAGTGAAAGTGGCTTTGGGGATGTCGTTTGACCAGACTGAGCAACCCTGTCGCATCTCCCGGTGTGTTAATGATGGGGGATTTAAAGAGAAGCGAATCAAGGCCATTCCTTTCAATCCAGCAGCTCTGCTAACAGCCCAGACCCGCTTCACAACGACACAGAGGGGCTGGAGAGCAGAGAGCACCAGCAGAAACTGAGCCAGTTCACCAAGAGCACTGGGAGATACGGGTTTAACGTTGGCAGATGTGCTGATTGCTGCAGCCGTTGAACCAAGTGGACCTGAAAACCAAGAGGCCATCTAACAATTGGCTGGATCCAGGCAACCGTGGCCGCCTCTGCCAGCTACGTAAAGGCTGTGGCTGGGGCTTGTGCCCTTTTCTCTGCGTGTTTTTGATCCTGTCTTCAGCCCTACATGTTTTTTCCATTCTGGAGCCTCATTACCTGCACTGCCTGAGCGGGGCTTTGTTTGCACAGCTGAATACATCCTTTCCAAGGGCTATTTTTAGACCTGGGCATAACTGAATGCCACAATTCTAGAAAAGAAGCAGTAAACATTGCTTTTGACAGGGAAAAATTCACTTTGGTGGAAGCCATAAGGACTGCACGGCACTTAGATGCTTCCTTTTCATCCTAATTCAACATCCAGGCCATGAAATGAGTTTGACTTCTCTTCAGCACACCAAAGTGCTTTAAGTGCAAGTTTCTGCTGGTTTAACAGTCTCATCTCTAAGACAACTGTGCTTTCAGATCATGGAAGGTGTTCAAACAGAGCATGCTCTACTTCAGCTTCACCAAAAGCACAATGAAATGAGTCTCAAAACCAAGTCTCTATCTGCATGAGAAAATCGGTACCAAGTCAGTACAAACACTACAGACCCAGAGAGGGAAATGGAACCACTCAGAGCAGCGTTCTCCTTTAGAAAGCTGGGAGATCTGCTCTCTTTCCCTGCTGCCTGCCAGCCAAAAGCTTCCAAGCTTGCAGGCTTCCTTTAAGGAAAAATATCCGTAGAGGAAAAAAATTATCACTTAATAGACAAATCTATCAACTCATTCTGGCAAAGGCCACTTTCAGGAAGGGACATGAGAACAGGCATCCCTTGGACAGAGAGGATTAGGCTGTATGGGCAGCAGGACACCCAGCGTGTGTTTTAGGGATGTTATCTCTACAGAGCTACCTCTTGCTTTCTCATGCATCCCTTCCTTCAGCCAAGCGTTGACTCCTGCCTGCTGACTGTGACGCTAACAGCATGTACAACACAAGAAACAGGCAGCAAACCAACATCCAAGTAACATGGCAGGAATGAAGCAGCAAAGTCTCCAAAGCAAACGGCTCAAGGGGGACACAGACATCCCCTGGAAAAGAGCAGCTGAGGATGGGGGACGTGGCTGCAACGTCTCCCTCCTTGCGTTAGCATCCATGGCAGTCTACACAGGAAGCCATGTACAGGAAGATGTGGAAAAAGGAATGGAGAGTTTCAGTGGACAGCTGAGCTGGACACATTTGCCTTAATTCATTTATCCCCAGGATTTTAAGCCATCGCTAACGTGAACTGTGATTTCTTTTGTTCCCAATCCATGTTTTCTCCCTAGTTTTTGGTATCATGATTGAAAAGCAACCTAGGATGAGCTGAAGACTGCATCCACTCTGAGAGTCAAGTTTAGTCAACTTCTACAGCTGCCTGCGTGACAAAGAGATTTACTTGATGTTAAACCAAGTCAAATGCTCAACTTACCATTGCTCTGACTTCAGTCACCCCGATTATAGCAACTGACCTGGCCCAGAACTTTCAAGCTCCAGATGCCATTACAAAGAAGATGGAATAATTACCGAACAAGTATCCTCTTCAACAACTGCTGATCTCCTTCAGAGTAGCCAGGCCAGTCCTTCTGCACTTCCTTGTATACACAGTCTTTCAGTGTGAAAGTGCTGTCCTTGGCACTCAAATTTGCCACCTGAAACAAGAGGAAGGTGAAAAACGAAGCCTGTTAGGGTTTCATTTTCTTATTTGTTCTAACAAAAGAGACCAAGGGTGTAGCAATGCTGCAGCAGCTCGCAATGGCAGAGAACAAGGAGAGGTTTGATACCGCTTTTGCTCATTATTTAGATGACTTTATCAAACTGTGCCTGGCATTGCCCTTGTTTACTGGGAAACAAATCCTACCTCCACAGATTATTCAGCTTGGATAGTCCAGAACAGTCCAACAGCAGTTTATGGAAATACCTGGAAATAACCCCTTCTGGGAACAGGCAGTTCACTTCTCAGCCCTGCCTGATAACCCGGCTGCAGCGGTCCATGAGCTGATGCAGGAACTCTTGCGGCAACAGCTTAGTTAACAATTGCCAGAGATAATCTCTCCTGAGCAAGCAGGGCCAGAAAGGGACTTTCTCAAGCAGCAGTGAAGCCAATGCCTTGTGGAAACAGTGCCCTGGGAGCCTGCAGATCTCGCTGTGCGGTTCAGCGCACTGGGATCAGCTGCTGGGTTCCACAGAGGAGAACCTTGCTAAGGTACTGCAGGGGAAGAGCAAAACCTGGGATTACCAGCTTAGAAGGCAGGGTTTTACACTGCACCTAAATCCCACGCTGCAGCTCGCTCAGAGCACTTGCATCAGCAGCTTCCTGACACTTTCTCCAGTTCTGTAACTTGGAGTTTCCCTACAAAGCCCTCCATGGTGCCTGCATGGATTGGAAACACTGCTGGAAGCAGCAGAACGGTATTAGAATGGAAACTACTCGTTAAGAGTGATCCCACTTGGATCAGCCTTTCCACAGCTTGACTGAGAATTTAACTTCTTGCTGCTGGCTACATGGCTGATACATACAGTATTAGCACGAAGGAAAAGCCCCAGTGAAGCTTCCACAGTCTCAGTGAGCACTGCAGGTGCAGGGAATAGCCTTACAGCGGTGTTTCTAAAGGGGTAGGGAGGTGCCAAATGCTGTGCCTGGAGCTGGGCTATCAACTGGGAAACCTGCATTCCAAGCTCCCTGCTTCACCTGCCCTCGTTTGACAACTTGAAACTGGAAGGTGCTGCGCAGCCGGGGAAGGATCAGTGCTCTCCTTCACTCACCCCATCCAGGAGGTGGTTGATGCTAAGGAATCTCTATTATCCATGCAGCAGGAAGACTGAGATAAGCAAGGGAAGGAGTGAAAAGCCTTAGATTAACCAAAGATGCTGTTAATTCTGTTTTTGCTTTAGGGAGGCTATGACCCAATATTCAAACTCCACAAACTGCAAAGCAGAAAGCTGCAGAACTCACACAGCAAAGCCCTCCTGATAAGCGAAAAATAGAAAGCACTTATCAGTTTACATGACAAACACTTTGTTTTTCCTTTCAGTTCTGTCACCCTTCCAAAACCCCAAGCCAAAATGCAAGCAGCACTGTGGAGCTGTGTTTTAGACATCCCAAACATGCCCAAGAGACAGCAGCAAAGCCAGGATCTTTTGCAAAAGCTCGGTGGGAATCTCTCTGGTTCCTGCTGCTGCTCAGCAAGGCCTGGAGCTGGAAACTCCTCTGCACAGAGGCTGAGGGCTGTTACCTCCTTGTTTTGCTGCTGTGGGACTGCACAAGCTCCACCCCAGGCTTCCCAAAAATAGAAACCTTGCAAAATGAGGCAAAAAGGCCAGCAGGAACACAGAGTCCTCTGAGAGATGCAGGAGCACAACAAAACCCACACCTCGACGTATTTAGACATGCAGCTTTAATGCAGCCTGTAATTTTTAGCTTATCTGTGCCTGCTGGTGGATGGGAGCCCTGGTAGCACTGAAAGGAGATTAAGTTTACGAGCACCACATTTACAGCCAGATCAGCACTGAGCCCAACAGGCTGGACTGCGGGCGCTGCCGAGCACGCTGCCATGTGCCAGAGCATCACTGAAGGGTCATTATCAGAAACAGCAGTTCCAGTCCCAAAGCTATTTATAGCATTCAAAAGGGTGCTCAGGAGAATGCCAGCACTGCAGGGTGAACAACAGGGAAAAGTGTAAGTTGTGCCAGCCAGAACTCCATTTCTAACATGAGCTGCCCCGTGCCCTTGGGCAAACTGCTTTCCCTTCAGAAAGGAAAGGAAGTAAAAACCATCCAGCACAGGAGAGGGCAGCTGCAGCACTGAAATAAATCCTCACAATGTGTTTTGCACTGCAAGAGCATTAAAGGTATTTACTGCAATTCCTAAAATGGCACCTTCAACATGACTCAAAGTGTTAAGAACTGATTCAGCTTGGAGACAGCTTTCACACTTGACATACAAATAATATGCTTTGCAAGAAGCTGCATGATCTTCACACCTAACCAGTTGCACTTCTAAGCAGGAAAGGTCTGAACAATCCAAAGAACATGTAAAGCTTTGTGGAGAGGGATGTGTTTTTCCTCCCTGGGGGAAACATTCTGTGATTGAGACGCAACTTGTTCCTTTACGTCCATGTTAATCAAAACACATAGATTTATAGGTTATAACAACCCAAACAGCTTGCAGACCCTCTGTTAGGTTATTCTCACCATGATCAACCCCAAGGATCTTAAGCAACTGATCTGGTGCACTGACATCATACAGCTTAGTTGCAGACACCTAAACCAAGGTGTACACACGAGTACTGCACACACAACTCATGTGAGCTTCTGCTGGTCACAGCCTGCAGAGGAACACCTGCCTGCAGCTCTGAGACACTGACACAGAAGGTACCACTGTTCTGAGAAGACTTTCCCTCTACCTAAATGGTTGCCTTCATCAGAGTACAAACCTGTTGCAGAAGGTTGTCCAGCAAATCCTTGTCCTGCTGAGAAAGTCCATCCTTCTGCAATCTGAGAATAAGTTCAGGTTTCTTATAAGGCTTTAGTGCCAGTAAGTGCACAACCCTATCTTTGAAGGGTCTCTGAGAAATGGCACTATTGCCTCTCTTTATTGCACTGGCAAGGTTGACTGGCGTTGGGCGCTTCCTGGAGGGAACAGCATCGGAAGCTCCTGGTGCAGGTTTACGCACCTGAACCTTTTTGCCTAAAATGAGATGAGAATAGTGAAGTGCAGCAGTCACCTTGCAAAGGCCAGTGGTCTGTCAACACGTATAGGGAGTTCATTACACCACCTGCAATGCCAGAAGATGACAACCAAGGACAAACACAACCAGCACACTCCATCCACTCCGATACTCCGCAACAAGCATCCCTTGAGTTTCATGGTTCACGACAAGCTTGTAACAAGTAAACAGCAACACCAAGCTCTGGAAACCTGAGTATTATTGGCCACAAGCTTATATAAAGCTCTCTTTGTTTGCCAGCTTTTCATTTATCCCAAGTGCAAGTATCTCCATACTTAATCTAACCATTTTTCCCCCTCCCAATGAGAAGAAAATTCTGCATTATTATGTAGACGAGTGGAAATCTGTAGTGGAAAGAGCAGAGCTGGTGATGGAGCGGGCTCCCTGCTGCTGAGCTCAGCACAAACGCCACTCCAGCAGATGTTTCTGCTTTTAGAACAATAGGAACTTTATGGGGCTGGGTCCACCTCCCTTCCCCCTGCCAAACACAGCCCCATGAATGGGGTCTAACACTGATACATTCAGCGTTAGCCTATTCATTAGTGTGCTGTCTGGTCTAATAACCCCTTCTACACTGTAATAACAACTGCTTTGCCCTCTGATACATTCACATACACGTGAGAACATAAAGATGTCTCAAGAGTTCATCTCGAGCCCTCAGAGGCAGCTTCCTCAACTCCCTCCCAAATGTGGTTCTTGGTTTCTGCCAGCATCCTACAAGAATTCATTTTTCCCCATTCCTATTGAAAACCAGCTTAACCTAAAGCCCTTCACCCAAGTTTCACATCACTTGGGAAAACACAAATCTGTGTTTTGAGCACAGAAACAGGTCTCAAAGCCAGGTTTCTGGTACCAAAAGTATAACAAGCAGATTAGAGAAGAAAACGTGTAGGTTCCAAGGTCTAAACCAGGGACATGCTATCAATAACCCCTTTGGATCAAGCAAGTGACCTTCACTGGACAAACACCCAGCATTTACTGCTGGAATTTGGGAGGTTTAGGAGCACGGCAGCTCTTCACTGCTAGGCAGCAGTTTTCAACTGAGTCATCTGAAGATACTGGTGATTGTGTGCAGTGTTTGTTTTACTGAACTGCAAATTGCACAACTGAGTCCCATTTCCTGCTCCCTGTTACGCACCGCACTGATGCAAGTGAGCACGGCCCACCGGCGGCGGGGCTGAGCTAACACAGAGGGAGAACAACAACAGCTCACACGTTAAACATCCCTGGATTCAGAGATCAAGTGGATTTCACTGCCAGAACTGGGCCAAGATTCATCAAGTTTGCTCTGGCCAGGTCCTGAACAGCAAAACCACATTGGGACATTTCACTCAAGAAGAGAGCTAAAATGTGCAATGAGAGGAAAAGAGAAAACTCAGTTAAGGCAGAAATGTGAAATCTTAACCTATTTATACATGTGCACACAGACAGATGTACACACACACATTTAGTGTGTGTATGAGCACACATATCCCCTGCAGGCATATCAGCTACCTGGTTTTATTCATACATATATATATATATATATATATATTCACCCATGTTAGCTCCCATCTACACTGTTCTGTTATGTCCAGGTTTCAATGTTTCATATAAATCCTTCCATATCTGAGCTGCCTGGAATGACCTCACCGAGGTCTCTAGCGCTGAGCTCTGTGTTCTCCTGGCAATGTA
Source organism: Loriculus beryllinus (assembly GCA_039877255.1). Classification (NCBI taxonomy): domain Eukaryota; kingdom Metazoa; phylum Chordata; class Aves; order Psittaciformes; family Psittacidae; genus Loriculus; species Loriculus beryllinus. The sequence goes on along the minus strand of JBCJKH010045656.1, from coordinate 34,475 downwards.
AGAGCCCAGCCTGCAGGGAACCAGCCCCTGGGGCTGGCACTGGCACACCAGGTACGTGCGCATCCCATCAGAGACTGCCCTTGCCCAGGCTCTTCCTCCATGGAGCAGTGCTCGCCTCCTGGCTGGAACACTGACATCTGCTCCATGCAGCATGCACTCCACTTCACTGCTCTGTACATGGCTGTGCCTCCACCTCAGAGCAGAAGATGGCTTAGCAAGAGTATTTCTAAATCAGAAGTTTTGCTCTGTCTCTCCGGGAAGCAATTTGCTTTAGGAACCTTCTCCCTCACAAGCCCAAGAACTCCATCCATTTACTGTAATGTTCTCAGAGAGAAAGCTAAACAAAATCATCTTCTGGTCTACAGGAAATCGATGCGTTTCCTTCCTGATTACTATCTGATTTCTCAGCTTTGAGCAGTTGGCTGATAAAACAATGAGTCAGGGTCAGCTCTGCATTTTGCAACTCACTGTTCTCATCACAGACGTGCTCTAAGAGACTGGCTACAGATCCCATGGGCTGCAGGAGAAACAGCTGGCTCAGAACACACCAGCTTGAAATTCTGCTTCCTGCTTAGTATTTGTGCCCTAAATATTTGAGAAGACTGAGGTTAAGCAGGGACCTGAGCTCAAGCTTAGGTCTGTGCAGGCTCCTTCTGGAACCCACTGGTATTTGCCAAAGTTTTATTCCCTCCTCTAACATTCTCCTGTTGTTGACACACTAAGATGGTTTGTTTAAGGCTGCGGTGAGCAGCACTGCTTTAATCTAACACAAGGGCACTGTATCTGCATCCTAGATGTTGCATCCTATGGCCTCAAGTGCAGGCACAGCCCAAATGTGCGACAACAGCGGTGGCACATTGCAGCTGACTTCACAGATGCTTCTGGTGGATCAGCAGCATGTTCTCAGCATCAGATACAACAGATAGGAAACAACACCAGAGAATGACATGAATGCACGCAGACAACCCTCAGAGGCAACACAAACACCATCACACATGCTCTAGGGGGAAGATGGAAGTCACAATCCAAGCAGAAGGGCGGCCTAATAAATCACTTCCCATTAGGAACTACTGAAGACTTTCATGGTCACGCAAAGGTCAGCATTTGACTTCAGAAGCTGGTGAGGACACCCCAAGCCCACGTGCTGCTTACCTACATATCTCCCCCCAGGTTTGATGACTATAGCACTCCGGCTGCGAGTCTCCTCTTCTGCCTGTGCCATGCTTTGCCTTGCCTTCTGGTAGGAATCGTCAGTAGCACACACAGTGATTTTATCCTGTATGCTTCCAAGGCAATCCAAATGGATATTGCCATTGCTGTAAAAGAAAGGCAATGGAAAAGATACTCCCAACACTGCAAATGGGAACATCTTTGCCACTGGTGAATAACGGAGGTTGCGTTATCTAAATACAGAGGGCAGAAAAAAGCTGAGAAGTGAACAGATTCTTCTGTGAGTGCCTCCTTACCCAAAATACACAGAAACACATTAAAAAGACACTAAAAAGACAGAACAGATACTCAAGTTTGGTTCAGGTCTGATTGGGAAAAGATTTTACAGGAGAGAAGGTAAACCCAAGGCTGGGTTTTCTCTTGATGTCCCACTCACCTAGATACATACTGCTGGATGCAGTCAAAGCTCCCCTGCGGGCTGTCCTTGCCAATATTGGAGAGATAGAATGTGAAGGTCCTCACTTCTGTAGGGCGATCCGGCCTCGGGATCGTGATGTGCTGTTTGGAAGGAGAGAAACACCGGTCACTTGGGCAGCCCACACTACCACAAATCCAACTGTCCTGCTCTCGCTATGCTTTTAGCCATTTGGCAACACACTATGAGCATGGGGATTGCTGCACCGGGCAAGAAGCTACAAGGATTCAACTTTGCAAAACCCTATGCCCATAAAAGATAAGGTAAGGGGTAGACCGATGTAGAGAACAGCTAAAGAGACTGCTCTGTCTCTAAGGGAACAGAGACCCAAGCTGGCAGCTTGCTGCTTTTCAAAGCGGAGCCCACAGTAACCTTGTTCTAAGAATCTGGCCCAATTCTATTGATTCAGGCTCAAAACAGACTCGCTACCAGTGTTTATATTCAATCTCAAGCACTTAAGGCTTGCTCCTTTCGAGTGAGTGATGCAGCACACGCCAGGTCACCAAGTAACATGCTCATTCTTTCGGAAGAGATTCTAATTCCGTAACGAGAGCTCCTGGCTCCCAGCAGAGTGTGCCACTGCTGCCACATTCAATAGTTCATCAAGCAGTAAGTGTGCTCCACAGACACTGCGCTGCTGCTCATTCCTTGTTCCAAGGGGAAGCAAGCTGTTTCCCCCTGCACTCGAGGGAGCCAACAGCAATCTCAGCAGCTGAGCTCTACTATCACATCAATATTGGATAACGAAGATGGCTTCCAGAAAACAAGGCAGAAAGAACATCAGCTTCAACCTATTTTAGGCTCCGCTCTACCACACACGTTTATATTTACCCAGATGGCCACATATATGCACAAAATACATACGCCTAGCAAACCAACCCGTGGCATCCCCGTATGACTGTGCTCCATAAAAGAAGACTGGTGGTGCAGAAGGGCTTCTAGGTGGTTTCCTTATGCCCTCAGCTGCCTGCAGCAGCCTGGAAGCCCAGAGCATCCGTGCCACTTTGCTAAACCACAGGGATGCTTTCAGAAACGTCAAGAACAATACAATAGTTAGGGCTGGAAAGGACCTTAAGATCATCGAGTTCCAACGTGCTTGTGTGACCTGCGCTGAGCTGAGCCTTTTTCCATGTCCCCTCCCTGCAGATCAGCCTCAAACCCAGCTTCCCATGGAGGCAGGAGCAGAAATTATCCCCCACGCAGGCCCAAGGTCCATGTTTAAAAATACTTGGAGCAGATTTGGTGGCGATCAGGGAAGGAGTCGGAGCCCTGTTATCAATGCGGCCAAACACGCGCCGCAGCCTTGAGCCCTTAATCTGTCCTTGCACCCTCTGCCCCCACCCAGCCACAAGAAGCAAGATGCTCTCGTGCTTTAGGGAACATGCAGCAGGGCAGAGGGATGTGAAGAGCAGATTGTGAGGGTTTCACAGCCAGCACCATTCACGTAGGGGTTAATTGACAAGGTGAATTCATCCTGCTTCGAGGGAGCTGTTGAGCACACCATGGCTTTGTCAAATAAAACCTGGAGGATGCAACCAAATCATATATTCACATGAAGTAACTTCCCTCTAGCTCCTGATTTACTGCTGTGAAAAGCGGCTGCTCCCAGAGCCTCAATTTAGGCATTTCTGTGGAGTTCCTGCAGCTTCTTCAAGGGATGTAAAAGACAGAAGTGAGAGCATCACAGAATGGGTTGGGTTGGAAAGGACCTTAAAGCTCCTCCAGCTCCAACCCCTGCCACGGGCAGGGACCCCTTCCACTGGAGCAGCT
>JBCJKH010045656.1:6274-23033 GCA_039877255.1 Loriculus beryllinus | reverse complement strand
CCTGTTTAAGCTTTAACCCATTACCCCTTGTCCTGTCACTGCAGTCCCTAATGAAGAGTCCCTCCCCAGCATCCCTACAGGCCCCCTTCAGATACTGAAAGGCTGCTATGAGGTCTCCACGCAGCCTTCTCTTCTCCAGGCTAAACAGTCCCAGCTCTCTCAGCCTCTCAGTTCCTCTTTAAGGCTTTAGTTATGACTGGTTCATGTTTCTGGTGTCCATGCACCAAATGTAGGCAAACTCCCTCTCCTGCTTCCTCCAGTTTCTCAGCACAACTGGGCAAAGGCTGACAAGGAAAGGGTTAGATCCCAATCCGGGAGGATACTTGATTTGAGCAGAGCTGGCTGCAGACCTGAACAGAGCTTCAGGGGTTTCATTTCCCCTTACATGTTCGTTTTAAATACACCACCTACACCCTGCAAAGTCCAACAGAGCAAACCCAAAGCAAGTATAGCCAGTGTGTCGTTGGGACAGACTCGCAAGAGACACCTCCGAGTCTCGAAGTTCATTAGTAGCAAGATATATAAACCCCAGGGGAAATAAATACCTTTGAATATAGCCACAACTTCCAGGGCCTGTGTGGGAAGCTTCCTGGCAGTCATTAGCCAAAGCTGGCCCAGGAGAGAAGCACCGCGCATTAGGTAGAGACAAAAGACTTCTCTCAGGACATTCCACTATTTCAAGGCTTGCATTTGCCTCCCACCAGAAACACAGCAGTAAGAAGCCTCCTGAATATTCTTTTTTAGTGTCACATCTATTACTTATGGAACCAAAGCACCGTCTCCCTGCAACACTATTTCCATCTGCAATTGAAGGCCTCCCAACGAGCTCATTTGATGCTGAGGACACAGACTGAGATGGAGCGAGCCTGCCGGGACCTGACAATTACAGTTTTGCCATTCAAACACAACATTCTCTGGGAAAGAGCCTTGGAAAGGCCACGTAAATCCACAGCTATTGAAGCCAAAGTTGAGCTTTCGACTCAAGAGAGGTGCCAGCAGCCACAGTGACAACAGCAGGAACGTTTGCTCCTCGGCCGACATCACCCTGGTTGAGACTTCCATGAGCAAAGAACAAAACCACCTCTTTCTGGACTCACCGCTCTTCTACCCCATTTCCCATCCTCAGCATTGAAAACAAGTATTTATGTGGGGCAGAAGCAAAAATCATTCTTTAGAAGGCGCTTTTGATGAAGGTTTAGGAGCTGGAGACTTCCCAAAGACTCTGGGAACTGGCTTATCGCTTTCCTAATACACATTAATGGCTGCAGATTGTCACTGCAGCATTAAAGCACCTACAACTCCCAGGCAGAACACAGAGCAAGCAGCAATAAAATGCTCAAGAGCTCTTAATGTCAGCCAGAAAGGCCAAGCTGTGCATTTGAAAGTGTTTAATTGCTAAGCTGCAAAATACACATTGGCTTCCCTGGTGCTAACTGCATCATAGGAAGCGCCTACTCCAGCACAAATGCAGCTTCCTCAAGAGTTCACCTTTCCAGGCTCAAAACGCAGTAATTCCTGATAAAACAGGAAAGAAGTGTTATTAAAAACATCAGCTAAAACCCCCCAAAACCTCCTGCCATTACTGAAAGTGTGGCTGAGTTACAGGACTCAGCATTCACAGGAAGCAGGGTGAGCACATCATCACAAACAGCATCCCAGCATCAAAGACACCGTCCCACTTGAGACACCCGGGGAGGAAACGCAGAGTAAGACACACGAGTAAGGTAAAGAAATGAAACGAATCCCCCAAAACACAGCTGTAGAATAATCAGAATGCTTTGTGCCTGCGATGTAAAGCAGAACCTCGGCCCCAGCATGGCCAATAGCTTCTATCAGCAAAGCAGAAAGCAATTAAAGTCCCCTGTCATCAAGAGGCCACCCCACAGGCCTGAGAGCTGAGCTGGCCATGGAGCCCGCTCTCTCACACATGCCTGGACCTCCTGAGCTGGGCTAATCCAGGCTCAGAAGAGCCTCCTGAGTAAAACCCAATGCATTTGTCAATTGGCTTCTTCGCTGTAGGATTCATTTGGAAACTTAAACTGCAAGAACCGAGCCCCAGGGAGTGACACAGGGCAAGGAGGAACCCTTCCTGCCCAGCAGTGAGGGACACAGGCCAGGGAGCTTTCTGTAAAGAACTAGGGGAATGGGGAGAGAAATAGCACCTATGGGAGCACAGTGGCTCCCCAGCACTCAGGGGAGCAGAGGCTGATTGAGGGCTGGGCACAAACCACCCAGCTCCTCAAACCCATCCTTATCCTTCCCTTGTCCCAGGTATGAAGCTCCCTGGCGGGTCTCACCTTCAAAACCCTCCAGAGCACTGAAGAAGCCACGCAGAGCTCATCCCCATTGTGTCTGAACATCAAGGGCAGCTGAAGCTTTATGCTCCAACCCAGTGAAATCTGCTTGTTTCATCTTGGTAACATCAAGTCCAACTTCCCAGCCCTGCTTCAAAGGAGTCTTCGCTTCGCAGCGCAGAACTAAAGGATGGTGGGGGTTTGCTGATCCTGGCTTTGCAAAAAGAAACCTTTAAACCTCCAAAGCACAGGTACCTGTGACACAAAGCGTGCTGCTCTGATCCAACCCAGCACCAGAGCACCCGTCCTGTGAAGGTGGCTTTGGGGAGGGAGCTCCTACTCGGTGCATAGGCTGAAAACTCCCAGGACAAACCACACATTGCTCCCATCATCAGGCCAAGGTGTTTGGCCAGCACAAGGCACAGTAGTTTTCCACTGGGAAAGGAAGCCACGCAGATGCCTGTTAGGCAAAGCCTTTTAGGAAGAAAATTAAAAGGAGGCTCAATTCCTTGAAGAAATAATTAAGGTATTGTCACTTGGTACAGAGTCACTGTAGAGCAGGAGACCTTGTTTGGCCATAGCACAGCAGCACCAATTCCTCCCCAGGAGCAGGAACCACCGAATCACTTCTTGCGATCCCTGTATTTCCATGGCAATACAAATACAGTAATGGAGTAACTCCCTCTCCTGAGCACAGAGACAGCTAAGGAACTGATCTGTGATAAGTATGAACACACACACATGATCAGAAATGGCCACAAATGATGTTGCAAGGACGCAATGGTCTGTCTCCAAGGAAATACAACCTTTGCTTTTGCGGACAACAAACCTGGGACCAGAAGACACAGAAGAGTTATATCTACCTGTGTGCAGCAAAGGGCTCGCCTGTTAGGGGACAGGTTACTGCAGAGAGAGACACTGCAAGAAAACAACAATCTCTGGGGACAGATACAGCCATAGCCTTGTTCATTTTAAGAGCCATACACTTCTAAATACAGAGTGGTTTGGGTTGGAAGGGACCTTAAAGCTCATCCAGTTCCAACCCCTGCCATGGGCAGGGACCCCTTCCACTGGAGCAGCTTGCTCCAAGCCCCTGTGTCCAACCTGGCCTTGAGCACTGCCAGGGATGGGGCACTGTGGACCCTCTTTTCCAATGTCCTGCTGGTGACTGGATCCCATCTCTGCTACTTCCAGGACTCCCAACTCAGGTTGATGCGATCGGTACCAGGTGGCTGCAGGTCTCCACATGGCCAGAGCTGGAAACCAGCACAAATCCACACCACAACAGGAGGTGATTTGTAGCCTGGGGTCAAAGGGAGCGTGTATTGTGAGAAACAGAAGAGAAAGGTGGGTCTGTGGCATCACGGCCCCTGGCTCCCAATTAATCCACCACAGTTACACATCTTCAACACTGATGCAGAAGCCTCATTTGGGAATCCAGGTTCAGAGCCTCTGAGCACGTTCCCCAATGGAACAGCACTGCTTTCTTATGCTGTGTTTTTCATCTCCGCTTTTCCAGGGAGCTGAGGGAGACCCACTCATTAAATCCAGCAAGAGAAGCAGTAACCAGAAAGTCTCAGCTCTTTGTGCCTGACACCAGCCTGCCACGAGCGCTTAAAGGATGATTATGTGCACTTTGATCCCATCGATTTCCCTATTACCAAGACAGGGCTACTCAGTGGGGTTTGTGTCAGGAAATAACTCCCATGACTTCCAAAGGCTTGGGAAGGAAAGGCTTTTATTGGAGGAAAAAAAACCCTTCACATCCCTACGCAGCTTTCAGTATCCAGTACAACTGTTCCTAGTCTGGTCATCAATTAGGAAGCATTAGCAGCTCAGAAACCACTGTGTCCATTGTCAGTGCAGGAACACAGGAGGTTTCCTTCCCTCCTCAGCGTTTTGACACAATTCTCTCATCTCTCTGAAGCTTCATTTGATGTTCCTGGGGTTCCCAAAAGGCTGTTCCAGACCCTCACTGAAAGCCAGAGCCAGCAGCCCTCACACCTATTGAGTTTCATCAGTCAGCACTGCATGCCTGAATCAAAACTGTCCCCTCAGACCCCCTTACCTTTATCTCAGGCTCTTGTCCTGCTCTCCCCAAGACAGAGTTCAAGTCCCTCTTCCCCACAGGCATGCCGGGAAGCAGCACAATTGCACACAAACAGCTATTTTTACCACCTTTTTCCTGAAGGGACTTTTGCTTCTGGAACTCAGACTAAAAGCAATGGAAGGTAAATCCGGGAAAGCATAAACCAAGCTGAAACCCCAGTTCCCAAAGCACTCATACAAAGATAATGCTGTGCTGGCAAATTCAGTGCAACGCATTGAAGCACAAAGCTTAGAAATAAGTCCCTTTGTTTTGCCACTTACAAGGAATTGTCTGGAGGGGGAAGTTAAATGCTGGGTATCTTTCAGCCATGCTAAATCTGTTAACAGAGACTGGAAGCTAAACAGAGGGCCGGAAAAAGGAAGGTAAATATTGGGATTTCTAAAGCGCAAGTAAAGCCTCAGCTTTGTTTGCTTGCACACGTGGATCTGCTTGGAAGCCCAGTTTGCAACAAGAAACTCCTCCAAAGACAGGTCCTGTTCTGCCTCCAGGGACTGGAAATCCCAAAAAGTGGAATAAGTCAATATTCTCTTAAGAAAAGGCTCCAGCATCTGCAGCATTTACATTACCAGGCAATGGAGAGAGACCCCGGCCTGGCAGGAATCCCATCAAGCATCCGTGGTCCAAGTCCCTGGGCAGTCACCTCCTGCATGCAACACTGCCTGGTTCTGAGCTGGATTTACTGCAGCTCTTGGGAAACTGGGAAAGGGCTGAGGAAAAAAAAAACCCAAACCAAAACCCAACTGTCCAAAGGCAATGGAATCATCCAAACTTCCCAACTCTGGGAAGGGTGGACAGCAGCCCTGGTTTTCCCTAAAGGCCTTCCTCAAACAGTTTTAGGAGCCAAGAGTCCTGAAGGGGTTTTAGGTTTTCTCAGATGAATGTTTTAAAGGCCATTCCTCCAGTAGAAGATCCCTTGAATGAAGGCTTCAGTGCTTCCTCTGAAAGAAAAGGGTACTTCCAACTACCCAGCACCTCGATCCCAGACCCTTCCCACCCTCAATGGGTTCCAATTTGAGCCATGAGTACAACTGAACAGAGTGGTCTCCATAAGCTTCACTGAATTTAAGTCCCATTAATGTCAGAATGCCCAAGTACTCCATTATTGCTCGGCAGCTCAAAGAAAGGAGGAAGGCTTCTCTGAAGTTACACCAGGTGGGTTCCATGGAGCGCTCTGGCTCAAACATCAAGCACCCCTCTGATAACAGCCTTACCACAATGCTGAATGGGTACAGCCAGCCAGAACTCAGCCACAGAGCACGTATGCAATGACTTCCAGCACCCACTTTCCCGTATTCTTCACCCATCTGAGTGCTTCCAGTTCTTTGTTAAGCTATTTTTCCTTCACCCATCACGTTAAGGAGGAGGGAGAAGCTGGTTACTCACAGCTAGAACCTGCCTGTGCATAGGCTGACTGCAAATGCGCACTGGGAGCTTGTGGGAAAAACCTCTCCCTTTGACATCTTGGGCATCACGTGCAACAAAGAGACAATTCACCTCTTCACACCCATCGAGGTAAGGTTGCTTTTACAGCCAACATCTTATTCCGAGCAGTTTTCCCAGCTCTGTGCTCACGCAGAGCAAGAGGAGACATTTCATGTGTTAAATTCAAGCCAGCAACGGCGGGTTATGACTTATAAAACAGGAATAGTGAACTATCAGCAGCTGACAGCTGTTTCTGACCTAGTTTTAACTGGAGAACAGTCAAAGAGCCGAAAAGACTGAGACAAGGCTGAAGGTGCTGAAATTCCAGTACTGGAGCTTGAAGTGCCGGGGAACAGGATGAGAGCAGAAGCTCTCAGACATCTGAACAACCAACAGAGCAAGGAACTGAAGGTTCAAGAGCTTTAGTCCAATGTCAAGTGACCCCTTGGGGAGGGAGGCGAGGGTTTAAGCAAGACAGTGATGAAGTAACGGGCATTGCTGGCCCTCCTCAGCATCACGCTGAATGGTGGCTATGGGGCAGCGAGAGGCCAAGGCTGGGAGGGGGGAACCACATTGTGAAGCGCAGGAAGAAATCATTTAAAACGGGTATTTTGGAAGCATTTTAGTGTTTTTTCATCCAGGAACCCGCACGTGCTGTCAAAGAGGAGAGAATTCAAGCCCCATCACAGGTGAGCAAGAAGAGCTCCACTCTGTTGCTCCAACATCCCTCCACGCACTGGCTTTAAGCCTCGCTAAGCAGCAGCACGTTGCTGGCCTGACATGTCACTTTTAAATGCCCTTTGTACCCAGAGCAGCGTTTCCAGGCTGTTAGGAACAAGGGGGGGGGAGCTGGTTTCCATGATTCCAAGAGGGATGTTCTGCCTGTTTGCATTTTAGCTCCAAAACCCCACCTGTCAGTAAAAGAAGCCATAAAGCCCCTGAGCAGCGCTGTGAAGGGCAGCTCTGACGGCATCAGCACTGTTGGCCATTCTGAGTGCGGTACTTATCAGCCAGGGTAAACAGGAGGGACTATCAGTTAATGAACAACACAACCCCGAGGCTGGACTGGAAAGAGCACTCTCCCCACAGCAATCTTGTCATGAAAACAGAGCAGTTCTGACCCAGCGAATCCGCTTACCAAAGTCTAATTCGTTTTAGGGCATATCAAGACACCAGGGCTGATTCACTTGCTTATGTGCTCATAAAATGGCTTAAAGGAGCCGCTGAAGCATCACTGTGATCCTTATCTTCCACACAGCTTCACTACTTTTCTTGCAAGAGGAAAAAAAAAACCATATAGAGCAGCAATCTGGAGATGAGATTGAGGAACCCGTTCAACCATCTCGGAGCACACACACACTGCTGAGCCCAGGAAAACAAGCCCGGACCAGTTCTCTCCTTGTGCCCAACTCTATCCTATTGTCACTTGCAGGGAAGCCTAATTACTGGGCTGTCACAGTTCTACTTAAGATGATCTTCACATGTTCCTCAGGGAGCCAGGGCCAGCCCTGCTGGAGGAAGTGACGACAAACCAAAGGCAGCAGAGCCTGGATCCTAAAGGAATCCCAGAGAAATCCCACCACCCCTTCCCCCCTCACCAGACAGATCTATCTCAAAAGCCAAAGCAAGATGCTCAGACACAGCTTCTTTTGGCCTTCAAGCAAAGCCTGGAGCTCCAGAGCAGGGTACACAACCCAACAGGGTTCAACAGAGACACCAATGAAGTTTCCTATCAATATCATGGGGGAGTGAGTGATAAAGTCACCACAAACACCAGGGTTTTTCTATTCCCAAAACAAATCCAGCTGAAGGCATGAAGCAAGACAAGCCCACTGCATTCTCTAACCTTACATGTTCCATACCCTCTGCAGATACCTCTGTGAACGTTCCAGCCCCAGCAAATCCCACAAGTGACCATCACAAACATGCCAATAAGAACAGCAAAGCCATAAAGAGATCCTGGCCCCACAGCTGTGCAAAGACTCCTCAGCCCCACGGATTCCATCCATGGAGACACAGAATCTCTCTTGCCAGAAAGGGTGAGTGGTGATCTTAACCCGACTCCTACATGCAAAAGCAGTGGTGTGGCCACTAAGCCAGGTTTGAATTGTCTCACCAGAGGTTTTGGTTTAAATATAACAATCCTGCAAGTTCTCATTAGCTGAAAGGTTTTGCTTCCTTAACTGAGCCCATCTGAGGTTAGAATAAAAGCGTGCTGCTTCTGCCGTCAGCGGCCGTAAAATTTAGTCTTAATGACAAGTAAAAGGTCTTTCTATGGAGTTAAATGGCCTTAATTGTAAGAGGGAGCTAAAACACACACATACGCTAGCTACATCCCCAGTGCAGACTGCAAAGATCCAGCAGGAAGGGCCTGGAAACACCTTACACTGCAACACCAAACCTTCCAGGTAAGGAATCTGGTTTTCCTTCACATTAAGAAACCCAGAAAGAAAGTGTCCTAGCCTGTAATGCAGTGACCACCACTGTAAGGCACTGAGGACAGAGTCCTTAATTAAATCATATATGCTTTCAGAAGCAAGCCTCTCGAAAGCTGTTGGCCAGGGGTTGGAATCACACCACATTCCATGTCAACGTGTGCATTTCAAAGCCATCCAAGATCTATCACTAAAGATCAACCAAAAAGCCATTCCTTAGCAGAGCTGTGCTTTGGGACTCTCCCTCAGCACGGGGCTGCTCCTAGACTCCAGCCTGGGAGAACTGGTTTATCACAATGCTCTTGCTTGGCTGCATCACTGGCCTTTAGAAAACCACCCTGTCTTTCTGAAGTACAGACAAGGACTGGCAGCCATCCCTTCTGCAGGCCAGACCATCTCCAAGGTGCACAGAACCCCAGAGCCATCCTCACCTCTTCAGTGGCAGTAGGGAACGTGGGCCCCACTGAGGCACTTCAGGTCTTAAAGCAGGAAAAGCAAAGAGGAGAAGCACCAGCAGCTTCCCTACCTGAGCATGAAGAGCACAAGTCCACTGGTAACTAAAGGCTCTTTGAATTAGTGACTAGAACAAAGAGGAGGAAGCAGAGCCACGGACAGGACCCTCACACTCCCATCAAACCCAGCTGCCCTGTGAGCACCCGAAGCACCTCTGAACAGGAACTGGGCAGCAGAGCTCCCACGCTCTTCTTAGGAGACTATTTATGGGAGCAGAAGTTGTTAATTCTGTGGGGAGCAGCAGCAGAGGTCACGGTTGGGGCTTCAGCCCTAGAAGCACCCGCAGGTGCCATCAGCATTTGCAAAAAACCTATTTTAATGACGTAGGAAGGCTGGGGTCAGAGCAAAGTCCTTGCTCAGCCCAGCCTGCTGCAGCATCACACACACATGGAGAGACCCTGGGAGCGAGGCTGCTCCATGCTCTGATCTGCCCCAATCTCTTCCCAGCTCCAGTCATTTTACAGCAGTTTCATTCTGAATCACAAGTTGACGCCTTGGTTCTGGGCCTGTGCTAAAGCCCCACAAGTCAGGGAGTTACTGAGTTGCTGGGACCTAATGAGGCCACACACCTCAGGCAGTGTCAGACACGCAGGGAGCAGCTTCAAAGGCCCAGCAGAGCTCACGCTCTCCCTGTGAGCAAGGGCTGCTCCCTCCCCAGCCTGCTGCAGGGAAGGTGAGTCCAGCAGGAGCTGACCCACTCCCTTCCATGGCTCCCAAGGCACCATTTCCGCTTGCCCAAGCTCAGGCTGGGTGGAAAATCTGCCTCCTCACTCCTCCGCCCATGCCTGGCTCGGAACCCTGGATCCAAAAGGAATGGAAGAACTTACTCTCAGCTCCCTGCAGAGGTGAAGCCACGGCTCCAGCAACAGCATCACCTCCAGCTCCGGGCAGGAACGGGAGCAGAGGGCTGATGCGCAGGCAGGGATGCACGGAGAAGTTGGAACTGCAGCTTTGGCTCTTTGCACACCAGGATTTCTTGCTATTCTGATGCACTTAAGCCTTTTAAATTTCATGGCAGCAAGCTCTGCAAGTTAATGATGAGTTGGGACCATTATTTCCTTTCACCGATTTATCCACAATACACTTTCCTATAGAGCAGGAGTGCTCCAGCACCAAGTGAAGAGTCTCAGCTCAGGTTTGGACACTATTTTCTGCACAAGCCAGTGCTTCCTCTGGCAGTTAATGCTGCTGAAGCCTGTCCTACCTGCTGGTCACAGTAAGATTAATGTCAGCTGGGTCCGTGTCATTATCAGCTTCTCTGAGCATCACACAGAAACTCAGACTTAGCAAACACAGACCAAGCCTCCTGTTCACTGCAAATACAGCCACATCCACAGCGGCTGCGAGTGTGAGAAAGCTGCTGGCTGAAGTGAAGCACAGAAGTTGCAGTCAATTAAATACCCAAAACTAAATACCCCAATTAAATACCCTGGCTCTTACTTTGTGGATTATCAAGTTCTTTACTTCTAAAAGGTGTGCCTAGTCATTGCTGCTGGCCTTGACTGCCCATATCGAGACATCTTCCCAGTAGGTGCTTCTCACTGCAAGAACCAGGGAGAGATTTATCTCCAGCCATCAGTGGTTTGTGTTTGCTTTCGTCTGCCCATCACCAAATGGCAGAACCCTGCTCATCCACACACAGATTCTCCCAGAAGAGAGCAAAATGGTGGCAAAGGAGCTCAAAAACCCTCCCAAATTCTTCCCTTGGTCCCTTCTTTTTCAGGGATTGGGAAAGACAGAAACAGCCTATTTGATTTTCTCATAGAAACCAGGAGCCAAAACCAACTGAAATCAGCGCTGGAGCTGGAAAGGTACAACAAAACTCACACAAACATCAAGTCTAGACACTGAAATGTGGAAATATGATTCAAATAACCACAACTGGCACATAATGTATCGACTGCAGCCCATCACGAACAGGCCCTCAGCGGGTAAGAATAAAGAAAAAAGATTAAATTAGCGTCTTCCACCTCAGTTATAGAAAATATGGATCCTTTGGGCACAGTGATATGGATTCTTCCATCCTGATGGGCTTCTAAGTAACACATTGGCTCTTGCTAAATAATGACAATTAGCACAAGCTCTCCTGACAGCACTGGTGCTACAAGACAGAGCTGCCTGGGCCTCAGGTGCTGCTCTTATCAAAGCAAGGCCTATCAGCTCAACGATGCAGGTCACCAAATAGCCGAGCCAAGTAGTCAAGAGGATGTTTATACTGATGAAATCTAAACACAAAGGTTTAGCAGCTCCCTGCCTTCAGGAAGGGTCACTTGCTAAACCCCACCACACACAGACGTGAACCTAAAGCAGAAAGTTTGTGTGTGCCATGAAAGCCCAGCAGCATGGTCTAGACTGGGCTCAAGCTCTGCTCACAGTGCTGTGCACAGATCGCCCCTCAGGACACTGCCTCCAGCCTTCTCCCTGTGACTGTCCTGCCTTCCTGCTCATGCCATGCCCAGGGACTTCCAGGATGCTCGCAGGTTCTGCATGTAAGAAGGAAGAGGAACTGGTGGTGGTGGCTGGCTGGAAGAGACTGAGAAAGAAGTAAAAGATCCTGGTTTTCTGTGACAACCTTGGGCTAAAGCAATCTCCCCTGCATAACCAAAGGCAAGCAAAGTCCTGCTGCACAGAGGGAGCGCAGAGGGTTAACAGCCATGAGGCTGTACCACATCAGGGAAGCCTCAAGGCGGGTGGAGGTGGGCAGCTAAGTCAAGCTCTGCTCACAAGCAGTGACCTCTTTCTGAGTTGAGCAAATGCTTGTTTCTTTAAATTGAAGGGGCACAAGTCCAAGGTAAAGAAAGGAGAGACTCAGCGCTCGGAGAAGTGTTTTTTCTGGGCTCTTTTCACTGCAGCAAAGGACTGGAGTTTAAACCCACTCTCCCAGCACAGCAGTGACAGACACCCTGCAAAGAGCTGCTCAGGGGGTCAGCAGGCTCCTGGCTTTATAAATTACTGGGAATCCCGCCCAACAAAACAACCCATAGCCCCCAGTCAAAAGGCAAGAGCGGGTTACCCCGGTGTGCAAAAGTTGCCTTATGTGCATGGGATGTTTCCAAGCAACACATGAGCCACTATAGAAAACTCTTATCAGCAAATCCAAGCTCCTTTCTTGGATAATGCATCTAGGCCAAGCTAAGGCACGTTGAATGCAGAACCTGGTTTTGGTGCCGTCTCCTCCGTATCCACCCTGTATAAAATATTAGCATCGTTCAGGTTATCAGGCTTCCCTTTATTATTAGCGTGAAGCTCACTCCAGATAATGGCTCCTCCAGACACAGCATTAACCTTAATTATTCAAAGGTAACTTGATCTCAACCTTCCTGACATTACAGTGCTGTGCTGAGGACCACTTTTCTCCCCTCAACTTCTCCACTCCTTACCCCAAGCCAAGCCAGTGTGCTACAGGACTGTGCTCACAAATGAGGGTATCTACTCCAGGATCCCAGACACGCAGCGTCTCTTCAACACCTACCTAAACCCGTGCAGCCACTCCATCCATTCAAATGCATTCTCTTGTGCATTAGCAGCAAAACCACTAAGTCAGCCAAAACGTATTCTTCTCCCATGGATTAGCTGGCACAAATCAGCACGGGAGTGACGCATGCAGTCTGTCCCTTCTCGTTTACAACATGCACAAACCCCAGGGATTTGGAGACGCTGCACAAGTTCATGCTTACAAGTTGCAGTCCCAATCGTTTGAGACGCGTAAATTGCTGAGGAGATAACACCTTGGATTCCTCACCTCAAATGCTTTTTCAAACAGACCTTCCCCTCCCTCCCTCCCCGGTGATAAAGGCTCTTCTGCTGTCCCAACAGTCGGCACCATGCAAGGGAACTATTTCAACAGGCACCATCCCTCTGCCAAGCAGCACGATGACAAAACCCAACTGAACAGGCCAGAGCACTTCAGAGAGGCTCAGGAGAAAACCTGCTGCTGGAGGATCAGCCAGGGGAGCTGCTGCCTCATGGCAAGGAGGGATTCGGGCAGGGAAGAGGTCACTGGGAGAGAGGCCGCTCCGAGGGGATGCGCCTGCACCCTGTGCTGGCTCAGATACGCTGCAGACAGCAGCAAACCCCAGCATTAGAACAGCTTGCCTTGCTTCCTTTGCTGCTGGTGCAGTGGAATAAGAAACCAGCTCCAGAAGAGGCTGAAAAACAAGGGTTTAGTCTTGCTGGTAATGAATACAATCACCGGGATCCAGCTGCTGGAGCCACTGATAGAAGTGCCAGAACACTCCACTTGCCTATCTTTAACAAAACACCACGACCTCGCCTCAAAAAGGACCTGAAGGGTTAATGTGCAGCCTCGCTGCCCCAGCACTGCTCCAGAGCAGGAGTTCTTCACAGCCAAACTCAACTCCTCCAATTAATGCTGCCTACAATTTGCTGATAAGCAGCAGATCAGGTTTGTAGAGCAGCACCAAGGATTCTGTCAGAAGCTCCCTATGTTCCCTTGGCACAGCACCCATTAGAACTACTTCTCCAGCCTGCTACCACCAGGATAAAAGAAAAGAGCAAAATGGGTTTCTAATTTGCCACCGAATCCCATAGCAACTGTACGTCACTTCAGCTGGAAATTACAGACAATTCCTTCCCGTGCAATTTGAAAAACTAGAGAGATGAATCTATAATTTGAGCAGATCCAAATGGTACAGGGCTGAGAGAAAAAGCTGCCCTAAATAATTAAAAGGAAACTGCCACAGGCCAAAACATTCCTCATGCACAATGTTAAACCTTTGTCTCTTTGTCCCCTTCCTTCACATGGGAGGTGCCACATTCAGGTTAACATTAAGACCATTTAGCAGGAGTTTAGCAGTTCAGTGTGTTCCGCATATCCTGTCCCATTTGTGCTGATGGGGAGGAGATGTACGTGTACAAAGAGCTTCCTCTCCAGCAGCCTCCTCTGATTCATGCAGTCATGTCACCGACTCACGCTCCCGATGTCGTAACAGCTTCAATTTTGACGGACTACAGCATCAGTGAATTAATGGGACAGGAAAAAACAGGTTACAGGAAAGGAG
This sequence comes from Loriculus beryllinus, assembly GCA_039877255.1. Classification (NCBI taxonomy): domain Eukaryota; kingdom Metazoa; phylum Chordata; class Aves; order Psittaciformes; family Psittacidae; genus Loriculus; species Loriculus beryllinus. The sequence continues at coordinate 9,238 of JBCJKH010045656.1, read as the reverse complement.
GAATGATGCAAAAAGCTTGAAGATAATTCAATGAGCTTTGATTCGAAAGCCGGATTGTTCTTCTCCTCCTGACACCTGCAAGCAGCTTTCAATTCCCAAGCCAGCATGAATGCGCATTACCCTAAAGACCCTGCAATGACAGCAGGAGCCTTCATTTTGTGTTGTGTGCTTTAAACACAGCGAGATGAAGGCAACCTGCTTTAAGAGCCAAGTCTGAAAAAGTTCTTTCAATAATCGTGACTACCAGGGGCCACTTTAACCCCAGCCCTCAAGAAATCCCTTCTGACACGGTTGGTTTGAGCACAGAAAGCACGGGGAAGATGACTTGTAAAGCCACATCTATCAGAGCACGGCTCTAAAATGCAGTGAGGTAGCAGAGCACAGGGGCAGTGTGCTTTGGTTATCTCAGCTTAGCCCCCAGTAAATATTTGGGCATCTACCAAAGTTCACCAGTGAATCAACCAGTGGCTTCAGTTCAAAACACTCTGCGGAGCAGGGGCAGAGAGGTACAACAGGCCCCGTTCACCATGCACCGACCAAAGCAGGGATGCTACAACCCCCTTCACATCCTCTTAAAGTCATGGGGCTGCCATGAAGCCAGGGCTAGGGCTGCTGGGCTGAGCCTGGCCTCCATCAGCTCCGCTTAGGTCAACACATAAGTTCCAGGTACCAGAGAGAGGTGTGCAACTGCAGGCACACTGTTCTCACACGACACTGCCCAGGCTCTCACTGCATTGCTCCTCATGGCACAGAGAGCACAAATACACCTGTGGAAGTTGGGAAATTCCCAGCTAAGGGCTCCAGGAACAGCTCTAACGCTGCTCACACGCCACCAGCACCTACAGCGTGAGCAGATGCACCTACTACCAAGTGACACCCAGGGCTGCCGTGCAGCACCCAAATGCTGGGGTAAGGTCCCTGCTTGCCCAGAGTGGGAAAAGCAAAGGACGAACGCCACGGATGGGGGCATCCATGTGATTTAGGTGAGGATAGATACAACATCTCGTCATCAAGCATGGAGGACAGGGTCCAGGATAAAGAATGAAAGAGGAAAACAAGGCAGGGGCATGAGGAGATCCTTTGTACCTCAACATGGACAGCAGGAATGCCGGAAGCCTCTTGCCCCCGGGGCAAAGCCATGCCCTGCTTTTTCGGGGGGGGGGGTGGGGGGTGAAGGCCTGTACACACCCCCAAAGGGAACGCAGAAAACTCCAAGCTAACATCAAATTACGTTCCTCGGAGACGCAGGAGCTGTTGTGGGCTGAAACACCGGCCTGGCTGCACTTCACCAGGGAACAGACTGACCTGGGACGCGCTCTCCCCTGCTCAGCCCTCAGCTGCGGGGCTCAGCACTCGGTTTCACAACTGCGTGGAAGCAGTTTCAGGGGTAGCAAGTTTCATAAGGAACAGGCAGGCGACATCTTAAGGTGTCCTCCATGGAGCCAGTGAGCTACTGGAGAGAGAAATCCTCTCAAGGAGCCAGCAGCCCTGTGTCCCGAACCTCTTCAGCAGCAGCACCATGATCTCTGTATGCTACAGGGAAGCAGCCTGCTGAAACACAGAGCTGGGCATCAGTATATAGACCCGTGATTGTTTCCCCCACCAGGCCGTGGACAATTCAGCCAAAGACCCAAGCTGGAGGGACTCAAGACAGCAAAGATCTGGTTGTCCACACATGGCCCAGCTCCACACCAGGAACATGACTGCCCTGGCACCAGGGACACTGAAACCAAGTGGCAGCTCGCCCGGCTGGGTGATCATTTTTGGATTGTGTAATCCCCAGACATGATTCTGAGCCCAAGAACAAACTCAAGCAACCGAAGACATTCCCCTAGTGTCCTGGCAAAGAGACAGAGCCTTGTCGCAGGAATCGCCCCGACGTGCTGCCCTGGTGCCTAAAACAGGTCAGACTGCACATGTTGGGCTGCAGGTAACACAAACAGCAGTATTGGATTCCAGGCCATTATACACATTACACAACCCTGCCGTCAGTTCTACCACACTGAAAACCAAAGCGAGCACCAGAAGCCTCAGCAGATTTTTTCCATTTACCTACTGCAGCCCAGCATTACCCCAGAGCTTGGCCAAACACCCGCTCCCAAGGTGAGCTGGAAAGTCACTCCTTGGCATCGCGCGCTTCAGAGCGAGCGGAGACCTTCAACACGCTGCAGAAACTGTTTATAGAACAAATGCAGAATGAGCATGTGTGTTTAACAGCCCACTAATTGTTGCGTTATTCACTGTACAAACAAGCGAGCTCCTCTGCCCTTATCCCTTCCTGCCCAGTTAATCACCAGTAGCCTTTGACTACTTCTCTTTTGGGTGGCGGTGAAGGAAGCAAAGTTCATTAGTGGCCGGTGGCCACCAAACAATCCCCACACCAGACTTCACTTAGCAAATGAACACCACTATTCATATGTGACACAGGCTGGGAATAACTTCCCAGAATATGGAACGCAGCTGCCTGCAGTCTTCCTATTCTCTCTCCCTCCAAGGAAAACGCTTCCGAACGTATAGGAAAGCATTTATGATGCTTGGTTTTTCCTTTTTCAGCGGGGAAAAAAGCCAATAACCCCATCTCCTCCACGACACCTTTTGCTGCTGATTTCTCCTAATGCTGATAAACACTCATTAAAATCCATGGGGATAAACCCTGGTCCAGTAATTCCCTTCGTCCTCACACCGAGATTGCCCAATTCGGGGATGTGATGTAACCACCACCCGACATTAAAAATAGTGTTGTGACAACATATGGGTTATCCTACAGAAGCTGCAGGCAGGACGCTCCTAATGGCAAACGGGTTCAGGTTCCAGCTCCGCGGCAAGGTGAGGGCCAGGCGCGCTTCCTTGCAGGAAGAAAGAGGAATCCATAGGGAACGGCCACAGAAAAGGGAGTTTTGTGGGGGGGGGGGGGGGGGGGGGGGGGGGGGGGGGGGGGGGGGGGGGGGGGGGGGGGGGGGGGGG
>JBCJKH010045655.1:5908-17501 GCA_039877255.1 Loriculus beryllinus | reverse complement strand
CCAGTTAGCATGTTGGGGTTTTCATATAGATGTTTCCTCACCATGAACTGTACTGACACTTATCACAACCATCTCATGTACTTTGTGACATGGCACCAACCACAGCACAGCAATTTTGTGTGCCTACCTAGAGCCCTTGGAGATGGAGGGTGGCAGAGACCTCACTTTGTTGTGTGGCTGCTAATCAGTCCCAGATTCACTCCAGAGCATCCTTCTGCTATCTCTTTCCCATGCCAAGAGCCTTGTCCAGTCATGCACAGCTTTTACCAGTAGCCATCAGCCAACTCTGTTTTATGGACAGGTAGAGGAATTTGGGACATTGGCATCTGCTAATCAGAATACAGGAGGGTTTGTGTGTCCTTTGTTTTGCTGTTCAGGCTCAGATTTAGTCTAAATTGACAGAAGACAAAGGGTGTAAGAATAGTCAGTGAGGGTGTGCCTGGATTGTGAGTTGCTGCATTACCAACAACATATTTGTCTTATTTTTTAGTGGACCAAACTAATCCTTGTGCAACAAAAATCAAAACAACACTGACAAAGCTTCTGTCCAGTATCTCTTCTGTATTTTGAAACTATTTAATACAAAAACATATATAGACACATCTTTACATTCATCTTTAGTCATCAGATCTCTAACAGGCTGCTGCAAAGAGTAACTGTTCTTCAGGTTTACAGAGGAGTCTTGCAGCAAATCACATTTAAATCAGGTGTTGGCAAACCAGGATTGATTATAGGAAACATGAGGATATGCTGTGCAGGAAGAGTCCCCAAAATAGATGGGGTTTAGTAACCAGTTCTGACAATGTACATGTAATGGGTTTGGAACAGTTGATTCTATCCCTGGTAGGGCAGCTGGGGGAGGGAAGAACTTAAAGATATTATTAGTTTATTTTCTGACAGTCATCTCCTTCTGGTATGCCCCCAGCACTAAGGAGCAGCTCAGTGTGTTCAGCACTTCGGCTCTTGCCTGGTGCTCTGCATCTGAGTTAGTTTTGCAGGAGTCTGGGGTGAGCACTGTCTTGCTTTGGAAGCCATGGAAGTGTCCCACTGTTAGGATGTCCTGCAAAGCAGAGGTCCCCAGAATCAGTGCAGCATCTGGCCTTCCTGAGATGCTCAGCAGTGTGATTCACAGCAGCAGGATTTTATCAGCTGGTGATGGATCCAAGTTGGGGCACTTGGAGCGAAACATGTACCTTGTTCCCAGTGCTTTGGGTCTACCAAATCATGGTCAAGTCAATACATAAAACCTGGAGGGTCCTCTTAAATGAAGATGCTTGCCTGGAAGCTCAGCAACCACCAACCAGAATTCTCTGGAGTACACAATGCAGAAGATAATAAATGGTTGCTTTGGGCTTAATGTCAAACGTGCATCAGACTGGGTAAGAGGAGCTTGCTCTTATCATAAAGCAGTTTGTGCAAGAGCGGGAGTAGACAAAGCACAACCCCCATTTCCCATCAGTTCCTTCACAAAGTGGTTGTCAGTGGTCTGGTATATACTGGCAGGTCAACATTTCTTGACTTATGGCTGCTGTTCTGGTGTCTGCTCTGTGGTTTTTTTGCACAGAACTGGTTCTGGGTTTTTCGCACAGGATATAGGTGCTTAAAATCAAAAGGTATGTGTTCTTGAACTTCTTTATCTTGCAAGCATAGACAATGGGGTTCATGGCAGAATTGGCATGGGATAACAGGATTCCCAAGTACACCAAAACCTCGGGGATCTGAGACTCGGGGCAAAAATAGGAAACACAGTTTATAATGCACAGGGGCAACCAGGATATTGCAAACAGGAAGAGAACAAGTGCTAGAGATTTGGCTGTCTTGAACTCCCGTCCATAAAACCTTCCTGTCCCTCGTGCGTTGGTTGAACCTTGACTCAGCTTTGTCCGGATGATGTAGAAGATTTCAATGTACAGAGCACACATGATGAGCAGTGGGACAAGGGTCCATGTGAAGAAGATAAGGTACACCATGTAATCCATCCTCATCACAGAGATAAACTGACACCTGAGAAACTCCGAGCTTCTTGCTGCTGCCTTGTTCCACCCAAACATGGGGACTAATCCTACGAGCAGGGACAGAAACCAGCACAAACCCAGTGCCCACCAAACTCTTCTCTCTGTAGTGATTATTTTATATCTGTGGAGGAAGAAAACCCAGGTTTGCATTAAACAGAAGTAGTTAAAATAGTTAAGGATGGTTTCAAGAACTTACATGTTCAAATATTACAGGTTCATGGTCACAAAATGGAGCACTAACCCAAATCTTATTCTGAGACAAGCTTAACTTTCCACTTGTACCAGTTGCTTTGTAGCACCCTTAGGCTCAACTTCTCCTCTTTATAATTGGATGATTTCAGCTATTTCTGGTTTCATTCTGATCCTAATGCCCCTTTTGCCTCAATGTCGCCATTATTAGCAGTTCTGTCTTATTTCTCAGCTTCCTTGGGTGTCCATTACTCTTTACATTTGGTTTATGCCATTTGTAGGACCAAACTGTTCTTTCATCTTTCAGTTTTGTGGGTCCTTTCCCCATTGCTGCTACTTTCATGCTTGATGTTATGCTTTGCATTTTTAGCTCACATGCTTTTCCATTCAAACGTGCAAAGTGAATGGCTTCTTGAATCAGTTCTTAAGTCTGTTACTTTTGTATTTTCAGCAAACACTGAAAGGCATTTTATTTAGAAGACTCAGAAACCCACTGAAATCTCCAGTACTTTCAGCATTAACAAAAGAGCTGAAGAATTCAGCTCTTCAACCACAGACTAATCCTGTGTGGCCAAATTCAGACCAGCACTAACAGCGAGTTCTCAGCCCTGTCCAAGCATCCCCAGGGTCTATCTGTCCTGTGTTATTAACTGCAGGGAGTGGTTCCTGTTCTAGAAAGTTCATCTCAGGTTGGGCTTTTAGGAACACGTCTTCATGCCCAAGCACGCATTTCTATGGCAAATATTTGGCATTTTGGGGTAAATATTTGGCATTTAGGGTAAATACTTGTTAGAAAAGTGACAAAGAGGAGAGGGGCGGTGGCAGCCCTGGGGCAGAGGCTGGGGGTTGGAAAGCTGGCAGGAGCATCAGTGGAGGAGCCCGTGGTGGTCCAACACTCACCTGGTTGGTAGCTTCACCCGCAGGTACCTGTCAATGGCGATGGCCAGGAGGGAGAGGATGGAGGCATTACTGAAAGCCACCATCAGGCAGCACATGGCCAGGCAGGTGTAGAAGTGGGCACTGATGCCCAGGCTCACCACGATGGCCAGGGGCATGACCAGGATCCCCATCGCGATATCAGCCAGCGCCAGGGAAACGATGAAGTGCAGAGTTATGTTCTGAGACATCGAGTTCATCTTCACCACCCAAATGACCAGGATGTTTCCCAAAGTGGCCAAGACAGCAACCAAGCACTCTGTACCAATGTAAATCCCATGCAGGCTGTTCAGCTCCTGGCTGGTGTGCAGCTCCTGGCTGGTGTTGAGCATGGTGAGTTGTTGGAGATGTTCCCACCTGGGTTGAGCCACAGAATCATAGATCACTTTGGGTTGGAAGGAGCCTTAGAGATTATCTTGTTCCATCTAGGAACACCTTCCACTAGAGCAGGTTGCTCCAAGCCCTGTCCAACCTGGCCTTGAGCATTGCCAGGGATGGGGCAGCAATGACTGTGTGTAGGATTCATCCTTGCTTTTTGGTGCTCAGTTGTTCCAGTGACTCACCAGTGTGCAAACCCCTTCCAGTATTTCACATCTTTGGTACCTGGGCAGCAAATCAGTCGTTGCCTTTCTTCACAGCTGCAAATACTTTAGCATCCAGAAAATGTTCCCTTCTCTGGACCCATCTGAAGCTCGGAGCATCCTTCCAGCAGCCTCGTATCAGTCCAGTACTCTGGAAAGTTAAAAAAACCCCAGACAATAAAGGAAGAGCTTCCACAAGCCTGCTTGCCAGCTGCCTATAACCAAATACTTTGCTTCCTCTTCCGAGTTGCAGTTTTAGAAATGGGAGAACTGTAACCAGAATTGTCTGTGCAAAGCTGGCATTTATCAATCTAGATAATCACCCTGTGGTCACTATAGGAAATGAGGCAATTCAGGTGACATTAGGAGGGTAGTTTGTTATCTTCCAATACTTGATATAATTCAGGGGTTACCATTTCAGTGAAGGCCCTGAGGTGGCTGAAAAATGCTTTTTACTTGGAGCTTTCTCAATCTGACAAGAACACTCGCAATGTAGGTGACTTTTTCAGCCCTCATTTGTGCCTGAAATCAGCATGACAAGCCACCGAGTCATGTTCAGAGCGGCACATTTTGCTATGCTCTGTTTATGGAAGATGGAGAAACTGAGGAAAGGTGTGGGAAGTAGCAGGGAGAGGCTGTGAAAGCTGTGATCTGCTTGCTGCGGGTGAACAAATGCTCATTGGTGTGGCTCTGCAGTGCAAGAGCTGCTCCCATTTCAGATGAAAGTGAGAAGAGATGCAAACATGAGCTCGGGTCAGCCTGAGAGTGGCAGGAGAAGCTGGCTCTTGGGCAAATAGAAACACACACGCTTCAAGAAGGAGCGAATAATGAGTAAAGGATTAGGTGGATGGTGCTGTATCAGTGTAATGAAGCCTTAAGCAAATGTGGGTGGTATTTGGTTTCCTGGACACTGAGTTCTCCACCTCTTCCACCCAGTTTTCTGGCAAAACCGAGGATGGGGAAGTGATATCATCCCGAGGAGGAGATGGTGCCAGAAATACATGAAACTTCTTTATTCTCTGCTGTCAAAAGAGTTGGACAAATCCTGCATTCCTGGAATCAATGCGAGTGCTTCTTGCTCCCGGCCTGGGGGGTGTTTGATACACGGTGAGCTCTCCACAGACAGTCCCAGTCTGTGCTGCTTTTCTAATCAGACCTGATGCAGGATATCTGTGGGTGCAGGAGACAAATCCCAGGCCATGGCTGGGATGTAGGCAAGGCTTTTGTGAGCTGAAGGAGCTGCTCCTCTGGGAAGGATGTGGGCAAGGGTGGGCAGCCTGCACTGCACAGCTGTGGGCACCCATGGGGAATGACCTGGGTAAGATGCTACCCACTTCCTGCCCTCACTGTGTGGCTCCTCTCAGGGCTTTTGGTTTCCGTTCTCTGTCTTCTACTCCTGTGGCTGCTGCAAGATGCCTCCTGTAGAGACCACTATGTAGGGGCTTTGATAGGGTCTCTGCTGCGCTGTGCCTGCTGCATGCACAGCTCCTGGGCACCACAACTGTGTGGGACCTTAGGGGAGCAGCTTGTGCAACAGTCAAAATGTTCCTCCTTCCATTTGCCCTTTGCTTACCCAAAACCCAGCTGAATGCCTTCATATTTGCCTTCGTCACCCTTTCCTTGTGGCAAGGGAACAGACTGGATCATTCCAGGTCCTTTGTCCCTGTTTTTTGGGATCCTGGTTCCCAAGCACTTGATGGATTTACCATTTAAAGGCTATAGTCAGCTTGTTTCTTGGGTGGCTCCACCAAAAAGGCTTCCAGCCACTCCCCAAGGATCCTCCTACATCCTGGTGAGATAAGGATCAGGAAGGGAATGGGCTATCTGCAATCTCAGCTGCAGCCTTTGAGCACCGATTCCCTTTTCACATTGGGGACAGAGGGGAGGAGAAAGGGGTTTCCAGAAAAGAAGTATTTAAGTGACAGACAGATACAGGGCATAAAACCACACAACAAAGATCTCATGTGAGGCACAACAACAGCAGCAGCTTTTGTTCTGCCTGAGCTGGACAATGCTTTCAGGCAGGCACATGCACGGTACCTGTGTGCCACAGCCGGGCCTTGGCGCTTTGAGGCATCAATGTACTGTGCTCTCATTCCTCTTTCCTTCCTCTCCAGCAGCCTCTGCTCTTGTGCCAGCTCTGGAGAAGGGTTTGGTTTGGTTTGGGTTTTATTCTGGGACTTTAAAACGTGACGTTTGCCCTAAAGGAAAGGGAAAGCAGCAGCTCATGAACCAGGAGGTGGTGAGCGGTGGTGAGTGCTGTCCTGGCGCTTCCCTGCCTTGAGAGGAAGTGAAAGCGAAGCAGAGAGAGGATGTGAATGAGAAGCAGGGTCCCATCTGGTTTAACAGAGAGTGACTGTGGTCTGGTGAATGATGAGCCTGAAGGCAAGGCTAGAGCCTGGTGCTGGTGACCCATGGCATGTCCCTGCTCTGTGCCTCAGTTTCCCCATCCATGGGAAGAAGAGCATCTTGTCAGAGCACACTGTGAGCTGGGAAGGGCTGGGCAGGAGCAGCACCCTTTTGGATTCCTCCTGAATCTTCCCATTTGGGCATTATGTCTGTTGCCCCTTGGGTGTGGAGGCACAGTGATGGTAATGAACCACTCTCAGTGTCCAGCCATGGACGGAAATGCAGCAGCGTGGGAGCTCCAGCCTCAGCTCCCATTGATCCCATTCTTGGCAATGGTGCTTTCCACAGCAGTTCCTGGACACCCTCTCCCTGATACCTTGTGCCTGGGCAGGGAGATGCTGCTTCAAAAGTGAAACCCATCCTCAGCAAACAGCCAGAACCATTTGGGATGTTTCATGCTCCCTCCATGGATTTGCTCAGCTGGATGATGTGCCTTTGGATGTGAAACCTCCCAAAAGCTGGGATGAGGCTTTGTGTTTGCTCTTCTTGCTCAGCTCGTTGGGGAGCCTGTGTAGGAGGCAGATGAAGCTGTCAAACCAGTGCGGCTCAGTGGGTTCGGCTCCTGGTTGTGAGCCCCTGGAACTCCAAGGAACAGGGCAGGAAGGCAGGGACAAGGCTTGGATGAATATGTTCATGTGCTGCAAAGTTAATACCATTTATAATTGGAGTTTTTATGGTTCCCTTTGAGTGTGGCTGTGGAGCGGGTGAAGGTGCAGGCAGGGCAGAGAAGGTGCAGGACCCCATTTGATGCTAAATCATGGGCACAGCACTGAGCTTTCCCAGCCCGTGGGAGCAGTGATTCTTGCCCCTGGTTATCAAACTCATCCTGCCCAAGGCTGTTCCTTGCTCTCAAAGTCCCTGGGGCCAGCACTGACCTGTATCATGCTGTGTTTTCTTGCTGACCCATTAGGTACAGGCATAAAGATTTGAGGGCTGCTTGAAGAGATGAGCCCCATTTGTGCTGTAGCATCACAAAATCCCAGCCTAGTTTGGGTTGGAAGGGACCTGAAATATCATCCAGTTCCCTGGACAACGCTATCACAGCGCTGCCTTTCCCCATATCCCAGCCAAGGGCTATCCCTGCCCAGGCTCCTGTAAATCAGAACATCTCCATATCCCTCTGTGCCTCCTTGGCATGGGGGCATCCTGCTTATCCCACAGAACAAACACATTGAGCTCCTTCTGCTCTTCCAAGCGGCTTTGCAACATTCGGGAAAATTGGAATGCTCTGTTCCCAGAGATGCTCCTCTGCCTTGTTGCACAGCGATAGAGACATCACCCCTGGAGCTCTAAGTATTCACCTCCCATGGAACACGGGAGGGAATCACCTCCATCTGACGGTTTAAAACCCTGCTATCAGGTAGGTGGCAGCAGACACAGGGTCCTGCCGCAGGCCAGCACAGCGCAGAGCTTCCCATCCTCATTCTTTAGAGATCGTTCCAAAACCCTGTTCAAAATAGCACGAACCAGACCACAGGGAGACGAAAAGGGAGTTTGAGCTGGCAGGAGGCTCTTTAAAGAGACGCTGTTCATTCAGCTGACACAAGGGAAGCTGCTCTGACACTTTATACACTCTTCTGTGATGATTTTGCATCTAAGTAAGGGAAGGCTGGGAGAGGCAGAATGGGGTGAAACACCACAGTCAGGGGCCTGAGCTCTCTCCAAGGTGTAGAATCATAGAACCCCACCCTGGTTTGGGTTGAAGGGACCTTAAAGCTCATCCAGTTCCACCCCCTTGCCACAGGCAGGGACCCCCTTCCACTGGAGCAGCTTGCTCCAAGCCCCGTCCAGCCTTGCCAAGTGCTGCGCAGTGGCCAGTGTTTGATCTCCTTATCTGATGGAAGTTTAATTTACAGAGGAAATCCTGTCCATGGCATCGCCATGGCCTCGTGCTCTGCTCCCCAGTCACTGAAGCTGGAAGGATCTCCAGGGCAGCCCTTTTACCACCGCCCTGATGAGCACACAGCCAAGGGTCCATGGTAGATAACACCATTCAAGGACAAACCAGTGCGCTTGGGTTCCTTGGTTACCCAAGGCAAACACTGTAATCGGCTCTTCAAATAGTGTGGCCATTGACAAATGGGCTGTTTATGGCTCAGCCTGGAGCTGCAGCTGAAAGGCTCTGCCAATGTGAGGAGCAGAGGCTCAGAGATGTCACGAAGGGGTCTTTGATGGACCCAGCTTTGTAGGGATGAGGAGCTCGGTGCCCTGCTCGGCCCCCATGGGTCCAGCCCCAGCCGTGCTGTGGAGCATCTCTGAGGGAGTCTTTGTGTTTTAAAGGATGGAGAAGGACCAGCTGTCACGAGCATCCCCCAGGAGCTGCTGGTCCACCCTGTCAAATGGCTGCATCTGCTATTGCTGTGAGTCCTTCTGGATCCAGCTCCATGCATGTGATGCTCTGCTACCCAAAACCTCCTCATCCACGTGGTGCCACTTTCACCTTCAACTCTGAAGCTGCAGTCAGCTCATTTTTAATGCCCCTCAGAGCAGCTCCAGTCCTTTCAAGTCTCGACTTACAAGAAGGTTTTCAGGGCAGTCTGCTGGCTCTATTCTCCCTTGTTTTCACAGCCAGTTTGAAGTGTGGACCAGGACCCAGCGCCATGGTCAGTGCTGGGCTCCAGCAGCCGATCCGCAGCCAGCTCCTGATTCTTGCTCTCTGGGAAGGAAAGAGCAGCATCATCCCCATGCATCACTGCAGCAGGTCAGGATCAGTTGGCTCCAGATAAGCAGCCATGGGCATTGCTAGGAAGGTGCCTGCAAACAGGGTCATCAAATGCCCTCTGTTTGCTCAAGCTGGGGGACTGGGGATGCTCCAGATGGGGAAGCTTGGGAGCTCAGCTCGGAGCAGGCGAGGATGGTGATGGAGCAGCCACTGCTCTGCGAGACAGAGGAGAGACGAGTCTGAGAGAGCAGCACTCGCCTTGCTCTGGGGTCATGGAGTTTGCTGCTGGCACCGCTCGCTCGCTCACAGCCCAAGCACAACGTTCCCTGCTCCTGCTGGCACAGCACGGATCCACCGGCACAAAGGCATCACCACTGCTGCCTTTGGGAAGGACCAGCTCCATCCCTGTGTGCCGGCTCTGCCACGGACCAGGTAAGCGCGAAGCTGCTCTCCCCCTCCTCCTTGCTGGCCAGAAGCATCGTGGGGTCAGGACCAGGAGCAGTGTCACCAGTGCAGAGGAACCACTGGCTGGGTTTGGAGGAGAAGCAGCTCCGCACCAGAGGCTCCAGGCTGGTTTTCCTCCTTAAAGTCCATCTGTGCGCGACCTCTGTGGTTGGAGTATGGTGCACGGAGCATGAACATCCAGCCCCTGCTCCCACAGCTGAAGAGCCAGGACAGAAAGCTGGTGCTGGGCATCTTCTACACACACAGAGCTCCACAATGGTGCCACCAGCATTGCTCTTGGTCCAAAAGCATCAGATCTGACTCAGTGGTAGGCAGCGCAGAGGCTTGCTCTGCAGGGATCACAGCACAAGTCACCGTGTACAAAGGAGATGTGATGACTCTGGAAGAATGACACCGAGGATGCTCCTTAGCAATCACAGATATCAGTCATTCCCATTCTGCACCAAACCCCAATGAAAAAACCCCGTGTGCAGGCTGCTGGGTGAAGAAGACTCCTGGTGAAGCATCAGAAGCTGCCAAGCACCAGCAGGGCCAGCACTGAGGAGCTGCTGGTTTCCCACTGATGTCAAAGCAGCAGTGTGCTCGGAAGAACCCAGCTGGAGCCACAGAGGGCACCTCCATGGTTCCCGGCCATCCCAGCAGGAAGGCTCCAAGTTCAGGGTCTGTGTGGAGGGGCTGGAGCTTTGAGCTGCCCCTTCGCTCGCTGCTGAGGGATGCAGGGCACGGAGCAGAGCACGGGAGCTGCTGGAGGGATGGGGATGGGGATGGGGAGCCCTGGCTCCACCCTGGGGACGTGTCCCAGCAGCAACAGGCGGTGGTGACAGGAGCCATCAGCCAGAACCTGTCAGGCTGGTACGTGGGACCTGACCACAACACCCAGCACAGGCAGCGAGACAAGAGATGCCATGGGCTGATAGCGCTGCGGTTTCTGTAGCGCTGCAAACACAAGAGGGGGTTTGGTTCCAAAGGTAACTCTCAGAACTGGCTCCCATCACCCCACAAGCTCCATGCACATTCTGCTGTATGAAATGGGGCAGCAGCTCCTGGCTGTTGTGAGGTCTCCTGGCAGATAAATACCTTCATCCCCAGTGCTTGTTCCTTTAGGAGATGTGAAAGTGTTCCCTGTGAGGGTGGTGAGGCACTGGCAAAGGGTGCCCAGAGAATGGATGCTCTGAATCCATCTGCCCCTCAGCTTGCTGCATGGAGCCAGCACCTCACACACAGACACTCTCATCCATGCTGGAACAAGCAATTGTGCAGCACTAACAGCCTGCTTCTGGTGGTGCTGAGTCCCAAGAGGGAGCTGCTGCTGCCCCGGGTGCTGCAATCTGTGCAGGCAGATCACGACAGTGTCCACTCGCTGACACAGGCAGCACAGGCTGGCCTGCTCCTGCCTGCCAACCCATCTGCTGTGTTTCTCACATCATATGCAACTGTTTTATCTTTGCTCATTTCTATTGCTAAACATGGGCTGGGGGATGAGCTATTTTCAAACGCATCTGCTGTTATTTATACAAACACTTGCGTTCCAAAGGGCAACAGAGGGAAGCGTTGAAAAGCAAAGCACCCCCAAATGCTTCTAGGATGTAATTGGGCTGCTTCTCTGCTGGCGATGCAGCTGTGAGCACTGCTCACTAGGGACAGACACAGCCATGGCTCCCCTTTGGAAAAGAGTTCACCACTTGCCATCATCTTCAGCTGCAGGTCGGTGCAGCCCAGCCCTGTTCATGGGGGAAAACCTCATGAGAGTAAGGACCTCCAGCCCTTACTCAGGCACAGTTTCCATCATCTGAGTCATAAGTGGGGTGGAAATGACTCAAGACCTGGTGAGGAGGCAACAGCTCATTTCAGAGATGGATTCAGGGTTGGATGTGCCCAAAAGGACCAAGGGCTGCTGTACCTGGGAGGGGAACATTCTCTTTAGGAGGAGACACGTTTGTGCTCCCTGTTATCCAGTGCTTGCTTCACTGTTAACATAAAGTAACAGCCTTGCTGTAGGAAAATACCTACTCTCTGCTGAGCAAGAAGCATAGAGCCAGTGTTACTAGTTTGTGTTCAGGAAGCAATCAGAAAGCAAAGAATGCTATCACAAGGCAAAGTGTTATTGTACTCATAATTACAGTGGAGCAGCTACTATAAAGAGCTGAGAAACAGCTTCTCCTGAAGCAGCTGTTTTCAGACAAGATCCCACTGCCACCTGAAAGCAGGAGTAAGAGATTGCTGGAGCAGCTCGGAGGTGATGGGATGAGTAAGTCTGCTTTGGAGAGTGGAGCAGCACTGATTGGAAACACATGGCTCTTCTCCAGGTACAGCTGAGCTCACTGTTAACTCACTGG
>JBCJKH010045653.1:0-22528 GCA_039877255.1 Loriculus beryllinus | reverse complement strand
CAGAAGGGGAAAAGAGAAAGGGTTCAAGGAACACCCCCCCCCCCCCCCCCCCCCCCCAGGAGGGGGGGAGGGGGAAGAATCACTTATATTAATGACCAAAATCTCAGACAAAGCTGCTATTATTATTCCATTAGAATAATCAGCTTCCCTTGAAAAGTCAGTTGTTACCACTGTTTAATGGGCAGGCATATACCTAGAGGCTTCTAAATGACACACACTAACCCCAGTAACTGCTGGGGAGAGGAAGACCTTTTCTTTCTGGTCATGTTTTGGTGGAAGAGCATAACATGGAAGGAAATGTGCTATCATTAAAACCCAGGTACTATGAAACATGGTTCATTAAATGGGATGTGGCATGCTGCATGCTACTTTCTTTGCTAGAAGAAATTATGATGTATATTTAAACACCTGCAGTGGCTTTCAAACTGTCTAGAATAACGGTGGGCAAAATTTAATTGCAGGCCCCTATCCTTCTCACAACCATATCTGTTTACTGCCTTAGCACAAAGCTGGGGGAACACTTACCTTGTTGCCGAGATTTACATTGGCATTTCTAGTAAGAAGCAATGACACCATGTCCACGTGGCCGTCTTGAGAGGCAAGATGGACAGGGGCGATACCCTGTCTGGTTACAGCATTGGCATCAGCACCATATTCCAGCAGTGTAGTTGCTATGTCCATCTGGTTTTTCTTGGCAGCTATGTGCAGCGGTGTATAGCCATTCTGTCAACAGAAAGCACTTCATTGCAAGCTACTCGTTGAGCAATGTGGTAAATCACTTTCCTGTACCTACCCAATTCTATGAAAGTAAGTCATTAGTTTTAAAAATCCTGCCAAATATAGTCAAATACAATATTAACTATTTGTACGAATTAATGTATCAGAGCTTTAAGCAATCTGGTGTTGAAAGTACTGCTACAGATAAGAGCATTTTGAAAGAAACTTTCAAATTTGGGAAAAAAATATCTGCTCAGAAGAGCATAAACTGTTGCGAAAAGGAATTTGATTTTCATTTCACAAACATTTGCTACTTTTCCTTAAATGTACATGAAATCTTTGACAAATGGAAGAGCAGGATGTGTGTTCATAACTCAGAACAGCTGTTTTTGTTTGGTTTTTTCCCATTTCCCAGTGTGAATGAAAGCATTATGTACATGATATATGGCCTTTATTGCAGCATGTACCTTAACCTTACTGACATGCTGTTTTCATTCAGACCAAGCAACAATTAAAGCATACAACTCTGGAGCCTTGCATTCTTTATTTTTTTATTCCTTCTAATATGCGTACTCAGTGGGCCTACTACTAAAATAAAAATGCATAAGTTTTATAATTCTAAAAATGGATAGGTTTGGCAGAAAATAGATAAATGGATATAAATATAAATGTAAATAATAGATTAACACAAGATACCGAAACACTAAGGTATGTCCAGCTTTTGGTGCAGATTGGGATGCTCATTTAACCAAGAACTTTCTGTCTTTCTGAAATGCATTAGCCTTCATTTTTAAGCAAATGGCAAATGTATGCATGTGACTAAGGAAGAAGGTCTGGGAGGGAGGGAATGAGACTGTAAGCATAAGCCATTTTGCGTGGTATCGTAAGTACCATATGCATCTCAGATTACACAGCCCAGTAAAACCTATCTAAAGGCACAAAGCATTCACCGGAATGGCTCCTCCCTGTGCCCCATGAGGCAGCAGGACTGGACTGTATGGGAAGACAGGTCACAACAGATGCAGGGCAATGCAGGTAGGAGCAAAGAATAAATATATAGGAGCAGCAAATAATTACAAGAGAGCTTTAACAGCAGTCTTGAAGTGAGAAATGCACAGCGCTAACTCCATGTGGAATAGTTTGTGTGATCTTCAAAATCAAATTCAGATTCAGTTCAGACCTTACATACTAAGATACTTCAAAATGATACCCAGGAAACACAATGCTGCAATCAGTAAGGGAAATATACGGCCACTGAATTTTCTCTTTGAAGATAAAATGCTTCAGGAAAAACAAACACAATCCTCTCCCTTAGACTTCCTGAACAAGACTGACATGAAAACCAGCCATTGCCACATGGACACCTACTAAATCCTAGAAATGACTTGCTAAAGCCTGCATATATGCTAAACTGTGTGTATTTTAAATGGAGCTTATGTGTATTTTGTAAAATGACAAATGCAGATTTCGAGCTTTTTCCTCAGAAATGAGCATACATTGCTTTCAGTGGAATGGAAAGGAGCAGGTTGCCAAGAGAAGGCAAAAAAAGAGCTGAAAAATAAAAGTTGAAATTCAGCTCAATCTCAGACTGCATTTTCTCCTCATAAGGGTTCACACTATGCATAGATGCAGAAGAACAGAGGAAGTCTGGAAGGAAGGGTAGTGGGTTATTCTGGCTGCCAGGGAATAAGGGGGAAAGAGAAAACAGTTAAAGGGATAGAGAAAAACTGAGGTTTCTGGGGTGGAGGAGAGAGGAAGAGAAGCATTATAAAGTGGATGCCAAACTAAAATTAGGCAGAAGCCTAATTTTGGCCTTTAAAAAAGAGAATGGTTCACCAGAATAACTGTTTGTATCACATCACTGTACTATGACATGACCACTTCCCATCCCCTTTCACCGATCATTCTTCAAGGGAAATGCTGCCAGGACAGGCTAGTGAGTCACTCTTAAGATCAGTGTTAAAGACAGGAGTGTCACAGAAAAAGCAGCTGCTGATGAAACTAACTGGAGCCAGTGATGAGATATGACATAACAAATTCATTTATTAGACCACATTTACAAAAGAAATGGGAAATCATCTGCTGTTACCAACATCATTTTTCAGATGACTGCACAGTGGGTGCCGAAAGCACCAAACACACTACTGTTAATTTTATTTAGTACTGACACTCTACACAGTGTGCTGTGGCTCAATAGCTGCAGAATACTAACAAATGCTTCATTTTAGGAAAACATACAGTTGGCACGTGAATGCCTGCAGTAGCAGATGCAAAACTGTTCTGTTACAGATAGGGAAGCTAAGGTGACACATGAGTTTGTGCAATATTATTCCACAGTCCGCAGTGCTTGCACCTTGGTTTGGACAGCCCTTGAAAAGTGGCTGCTGCAATCCCTGCCCCTATAGGATGCACAGCTTCCACTGACAGTTTCTTTTGGTGAAAACTAGGTCAGTCAGGCCTCCAGAAGGCCCTTTCTTCCCCACAGTGGTATTTAAGAGTGCTGTGTTGCACTAGTAAAAGATCAGAGATCACTCCAGTTCACCTCCTGGGGCACTGCTCTCCAGATCGTCACTATTGACATTATTGATTTTAAACTGTGCCATTGCTGCTGGCGATCCATGTTTATTTAACTTTCCTTTCCTTTGCACTATAAACTCCAGACCTACCATGTACGAAAGACTCCATCCTCTTTTTTGAGCCATGCAGAAGGCCTCTAGTGTTATGGCTGTATTCAGTCATGTGTGAGAGGAAGGCAATCAAGGGGAGCTGTCTATCTAAGATATCGGCTTTTCCACTAGCTCTTGCTTTTCTAGTGGTTTTGTTGGTTTTGTTTTTCTTTTTTTTTGGTAGTGATTTTAGGAATGTGTTTGGATTGTTTCAGGTGAGGCATTTACGCTGTATTTACCCCACCTGAACCTACATGCACTTCCATCCTGTTTTAGTGTTGTTGCTGTCCAACTATCGATTTACTCTTTCACATCCCCTGAAATCTTACACTGTGTTATCTTGCCTACAGTAATTTGCAATTAATTCAGGGCTGAGGCTACCTGTTTTATTTTCTCACAAGTACATTTACCCTGTGGTAGAAGTGTTGTGAAGCATATTAATAATTATGTACATTGTACTGAAAAGCATATCACGTCTCAGAAATCATCCTTTGGCATAATACAGGAGAACGGCACCCCTGCAGAAAGGCATTAGCTACAAGCTTGCCCTGCACAGACATTAAGATGCAACAATATACAGTTGGGTGCCTGGGAGAGGGTATGAAAGAGATCAGATGAAAGCAAGACACATTATTCGTCTAGACTGAACTTTACTTAAACTAAAAAAATTAAGTATTTCTACATTTATGTTTGCTTGTTTACTGCTGTTTTATTCACCTGTAGAATTATTCTAGCAGCTTTGTGTGACTGTGAGACATTAATAAACAAGTTCCCTGAGCTCCCTGTAATTGCAAGCATATGCAGCCTAAAAAGAACAGAAGTAGACAGGGAATAAAATGACACAAAAAGCCTAGGTTCCCCCAGAGTGGCCAGTACTTGTACCTTGGCAGATGCATGAGGTGAAGCTCCCTGGTCCAACAGTAGGAGTGCCACTTTTTGATTATCGTAGTGCGCAGCTACATGCAGTGGTGTTAAACCGCTCTAAAAACACATGCAGAACAAACAAGTGCTGTTACAGGTCCTCTCCAGGGAAAACTTAAGGGTTTGGAGAATCAGAGGAGATAAGGTGAAAAAACACATTTGTTATTCATTCATATACCCAGGGTGTTTGATAACTTTAGAATCAAAAAGCAAACAGATTTGGAAATCTTACTGAGCTGTGAAAGCCCTTCTGACTTTTCCTAGGGAAGATGAACAGAGAAGCATACGTTTTGCTGCCCTCAGGACAGAGCAGGTAGGGAATTTTGACCCTGAGGTCATATCTTTGGTAATGTTTTTCTTTCACTGCAGTGGATAAGTAAACTGTCCCTTGGATCTGTAAAAATCCAAGCTGGGCTAGTTTAAAAAGCTAGAGATTCTACTGGGCTTTGCCCTGTGTCAGGAGACATGAGGGAGAAAAGCCAGCTGCCTGAATACTCTGATAAAGACTGTAAATAGTCTGGGCAGGAAGGTAGGAAAATGGTTTGTCTGCGTTCTCCTGGATGGGTAAAAAGAGGACATCATTTTGTTGTCAATTAATGACAATAAAAGTCACTTTTGTCAAGAGTTTGCTGGCTCCTGGCAGCCCCAACAGGGACTGGAATACTACATGAAACCCACTCCCAAGTATATTAGTGTCATGGTAAGTAGATAGAAGGATATTGTTAGAGTATTATGTGCATTGAAGTACTTGTTGTGCAAGTGGCAGTGGCTTCTTCTGTCCTACCTTTCCAGAAGCATCAGGAGATGCATTCTTCTGAAGCAGGAGATTGGCTACCTCTATTTTCCCGTATTTTGCAGCCACATGTAGAGGAGTAAATCCTTTCTGTAAAAGAAAACAGTTATATAGCAGCCTTGTGCACTCTTTTTCAAGGTAAGGTTTGTCTCTGATCTACAAGGGTACTGCTGTTTCCACCCATTCCCTTACATAGTCCTGAGTACTGGCAGCAAGTCTGCAGATTACCATCTGCCTAGCAGGTCTGGAGGCCCTTCCTTGCAAGGCAAAGCCTTACCTACATTGAAACAACCATAAAAAGTGAAGAGTCAGTTCCTTTTTTCACAGCACCAAAGACCCAACGACAAGGCTGGGTAACAGCTTTTAAATTCCCTCTAGGAATTTCTGCCCCGCATTTCTTTCATTCCAAGAGAATGCATGTCTGATCACTTGAATATGTTATACATCAGGCTACATGAGGTAAAATCATGAAGATATGTAACCTTTTAATAAAATGTAGCTCATTCTCACTCCATTTTCATGCGTGTTCAATTCTTGCAGCATTTAATTCACAAGTAGCACTTGCTACAGGTGTATTTTACTATTGAAGCTATCGCTTTTGCAACTCCCTTACCTTGGTAATGATAGATAAAGATGCACCATGATCCAAAAGAACAGAAGCTACATCTTCATGTCCTTCTCGAGCAGAAAGATGCAGGGGCGTATAGCCAGACGTTGTAGCTGCATTTGGAGATGCTCCTTGTTGTAGCAGCTGCTGTACTATATCTGCTTTTCCCAGTCGGGCAGAAATGTGCAGTGGTGTTTGGTCATCCTAAACACAAAAGAAATAACAGAGTCCTACATGAGAAAATTGAGGCTCATATTTTGACAGAAAATACTTGCTCTGATTATACCACTTTCCAGAATTGCAGGTGAGCATTAATTCTACCGATGTCAATAGTGAATATTGCACGCTGTCTTTCTCTTTGTCATATAATAAAGATACCTTGTGCTTTGTTGATGCACCAGAAAATATTCCAGACAGGTACGTAACAGTAAATGAAGTAATCAATTTTTTTTTCTACTCTGGATTTATCTCACTTTGCCTTTCCACTAAGGTGTGTAGAGTTTCCAGTTGAATTTGAGACTTTGCTTAAAATGCAGTGAACGCACAGCTCTATTGTTTACATCTAAATTTCATTTGATTCCCAGCAACATCTAACAACTTGTTGTTAGTTGGGATGGTCTCAGATGTTTAGCATATTATTGCCTAGTAACTTGCATAGACTGCTTTTTTACCGGTGAACAATTTGTTTAGTGTTTTGCAGATAACTTTAGAGTGGATGTAACTGAAGATAAAGCATGGTGCTGAAATTCACTGTTGTTTTCTTACTGGCCATTCAGAACACAATAACCCTAGTAGTTTTAAGTACAGGGGTTGCCTTGTCATGAGTCTCATTGTTTATTTATTGTCTTTCAGTGAAAACGTTGCTGTTTGTGACCTTGTTCTGAGCATTTTTCCTGTTCCTCATAAATCTATTCAAACATCTTTCTGACCCCATTTTTCCCTGCTGAACTTCCTACCTTTTAGGCATTGCTACATTATGTCCTGCAGCAGAGTAGTTCTGGGGTGTTAGAGAGATTTCTGCCCATGCCCATCCTACAACAGTGATTTTACACCTTTGGGATTTAGGATGAGAGAGAGTATCAGGATGTGAATGATGCTCCTCTACAGGGAAATTCTCCTCTGACTGGTAGAAGCACTATGGTTCTTAAATGTTTCCAGTTTATGCCTCCTTCCTACAAATTCCTCATGGCTGATGTTATCACTGGTCTATCATCTATTACTTGTTATTCATGATAATGAACTGATCAAAGGCAATGGTATTTTGGACAAATTAATTAAATAGAAAAGATATTTGCATGACTGTGTTTCTGAGGACGAGCTGTTCACTTTCAAGGCTGATTTTGGAGATTCACAGACCACAGATTCACTTCTGTTGTCAGACTGCTTGCAGATATGAAGTGCATCTGCTACAAATAATTAGTCAGAGTTCCTTATAAGTAGATAATCTTACCAGTAACTTCATTTGTGAGCCAATGCACAGACAAGATTCAAAATAAAAAACAGATTTCTTTGAAACTGTATTAATTTAATCACTGTTTGAAAAAAAACCCAAAACCAAATCCTGATTCTACCTAATGAGATTGCTATTTATTGTACCCATTTATCTCCTTCCCTCGTCTGTTTCCTGGAGCTCTTTTATTTCTATAACTTTGCATGTTTCTTTAGTGGCTCTTGACCATTTCTTTTTCCTTCCCCCTTATAATCCTCAATTGCAATTGTTTCTGTAGGCTCTGTTTCTTTTTTCCAGCCCTATGTGACATCCCCTTACTGTGCCTTCTTACTTTAGCAGGTGTCCTTTAACAGTGTAACTATTTCTGAATGCACACAGGCAGATGTTTTAGGATTGGGATGGGAGACGCCAGCAGCCTAGGATTTACAGTTTTGCAGAAATAAAAGCAGATTTGAGGTATTCCTCCCCCTCCTTGCATCCCACCCCAAACCAAAACTCTTCAAATACGTGATAGTTTATGTCAAAAGCTGACTGCCCCCACCACCTTTCCCCCCCCAAGAAAAAAGGGCACGGTATCAATTTGACATCTCCTATCTTCTCTCTTACATACAGATCACTCCTGACTACAGTAAGAGAATACATAATAAAGTATCAGTGGTCATTACTCAAAGGCCCTTAGCTTCATCTCATTTTCTCTTGCCGTAAGAAACATGCAAGACAAATGAGATTCCTTTCTTTGCTAAATATAGATAATCTAGGGTTACAAGACCTGGACCATCATCTTACCTTAGCTTTAGCCTCCACTTGGGCTCCGTTTTGTACCAGGTATCGAACGACCTCTGTTTGGCCAGCTCTGGCAGCCATGTGCAGTGCTGTTTCTCCTCTCTAGCATGCAGCAGCAAAAGTAAAATACCATTAAAAACACACTGCAGGAAAACAAACCCAAACATGTTTCATAAATACAAAAACACCGGTGACCCAGTTCAGAATAATCTCCACTAAAATATTTTGTGTAGTTTTCTGCGAGCAAAATGGGAGATTAAGTCAATATTTGACCTCTTAGTTGTACACTACAAAACAGCTTATTTCAGGGTCAGTTCCACAAGACAATAGTGCCTCTGTCACTAGTCGTTTGCTGAAAAGAGACAGTACAATTTTTGTGTTTACTAGCATTACTCACAGTGTTAAAATGGACCTCCATTTAAGTAGGGCCTAGTTTAGTCAAACAAAAAGTTTATTTCAAATTTTGTATGTAGAGATACACACGTATTTGGCTTTCCTCCGGCAATGCTCTATACCCCTACTATGATTTGTTATCTGACAAGCACTGAGACAAGTGAACAAGAACGAAAAAATTCATTACTGCGTATATCAGTCTAACATTTCATGGATTTTATGAAAGACAAATCCAAGGAGACCAGAATAAATCCACAGGATGGAAACTGCTTTTTATATTTTTGGACATTGATATGTCTTCAGCAAACACCTGCTAACTTAAAAATGGTGTTGCGTTTTTATACAACCTAATAGTAGATGAAAATATTAATAAAAGCTTGTCTTCTAAATGCTCCTGTATATGGAAGACCAAAGGGAGATTTTAGATGCCAAACTGTTAAAAAGAATCAACAAGTTTCTACATTCCTCCTCTTTCCCAACTTTCAAATATCCACCTAACAATGACTTCAGTTTTTACACATGCCTTAGGAGCCTTAGGGCACACAGAGCACATCCAGCAGAAAAGCACACTTGTATGGCTGTATGGACACAGGCAATATGTCCTGACAATCTGCTGCAATCTGTTGATAGCAGCAGAACTTCCCTTAAATGGTAGACCCCCGGGGTCCTGGGAAAACAGTGCTCAACAGTCAAGTACACATCTCAAAAATCACATATGAGGAGCTACAGTATGTTCACATTCTTCAGAAAATAAAAAGAATAGAGTCACGTTAACATCAGCCTCTTCTGAGGTTTCCTCAACCTGTTAAGCATCTCCCAAATAGGAGTCAGCAGGCTGAACTTTCCCATGACTCCAGCAGGAGCCATGACTGCTATGGAGGTGAATGGTAAACACCAGATTTAGGTGCTTCTTCACAACAATGCTGCTCCAAAATATCATAATCAAGTCACAGTTCTGCCATGCCAAAAGGAAACCTGTTTCTCACCACGTTGGTAGTGTTGGGCGATGCTCCGTGATGCATTAGCTGTGATACGATATTTACATGTCCCATGAAGGCAGCAACATGGATTGGAGTTAGGCCCGACTGAAAACCAAACCAAACCAAAATAAAGCTTAAATACCTACATCCACATTTCTTTACTAGAATGCCATTGTGAAAAAATAAGCCATTCTAAAGTAAGTAAACCCAAGTGCTTGCTTTTCTGAGAGGATCCTGTCTTCTCAAAAATGTAATCACATGCTTAAACTAAAGGGCTCACAGAACTGGAAACATCTATGAGTGGTATGTGAATGCAAAAAAGATGCGGTGTCCACTGTCCCCACCAAATCCGGTTGCTTTTAGATGAACAAAAAGGTCTATTGAACTTAGTGGTGAACTCCATCCCCCCTGTTTTTCCAGAAGAAAGAGAATTCAAAACTGTGAGAGTTCTAACCTGGCTTCTTCCATAGTGGTCAGACATTCATACATGTGACCCTTCCTCCTAACTTAGTAGAATATAAATACACACAGATGAACCAAATTTTCCATAGGTGCGTAATTAATCTTTAAATAGTGCCAATAACTGGGTGTAGACTATCTCATTTTGATTGACTCAATAGCATATCGATTTCTGTCTAGCTGATTTGTGATAACCCCTGATGTTAGGTGAATTTAACTTCCGTTTGGAAAGCCAAAACAAGGTCTGAATTAAACCACCTTTCAAAACAGGTCTTGAGTGAAACACAGTCACCTCAACGTCTATAACAGAGTGAACTTCATCTTCAGTGTATTAAATTACAGGCAAAAATTTGAGAAATTATAGATATTTTAAATATTTTAATCTGTTATGATTCACTTTTTTTTTTTTTTTCTCAAAGCATATAAATTGGGTGTTATGATCCATTAGGATAACTGACTTATTCAGTCTTATTATTTTGTAATAGCTGGTTGAAAACAATTGTTGACTTGATTGGTACATTTTCATGAATCAATATAGTCACAAACAATTTTGTAGGAAAAACAAAGACAAATGTGAAAAGACCACTTCTTTACCTCAGTCACAGCTTGAATTGATGCACCGTGCTTCAGAAGAAGTTCCATTACTTTCATTCTGTTCTTCTTGCAGGCTATGTGAAGAGGTGTGAAACCATTCTGTAAACGAGAAAGAACATACTTTTTGGCATTGCATATGTCATTAAAAAGTAGAATTGGGTATAGAATACACCATAACACATTCCTCTGTTTTAACAAAACAACTCATAGATTTGTTTTGACTTCACTAAATTTTTAATGTAAAAGAGAAACAAAAAAAAAAACAAAACTGAAAAGAAAAAGACATATTTCATAGATTCATAGAATGCTTTTGGTTGGAAGGAACTTTAAAGCTCATCTAGTTCCAACCCCTGTTCCACAGGCAGGGACACCTTGCACTAGACCAGATTGCTCAAGGCTTCATCCAGCCTGGCTTTGAATGCTGCCAGGGATGGGGCAGCCACAACCTCTTGGGATAACCTCTATCTCACCACCCTCAGAGTAAAACATTTCTTCCTCATCTCTAATCTAAATCTACCCTCTTCTAATTTAAAGCACCTTACCTCAGTCCTTCACCAACTTTCTTGTAGTTCCTCCTTAGGTACTGAAAGGCTGTTCTAAGGTCTTCACATATAGCCAGTTTTAGTGATGAAATATTATTTTATTTATTATTATATTATTTTATATTATTTTATAATATTTCCAACTCCAATGTATAATGATCTTTTTTAAGAAAATTCTCAGTTCAGCTAAAACTAGCAGGGCCTTTGCTTTTGCTTAACATATTCACAGTTAACTTGTTGAGGTTTTTTGTTGGAATTTTTAGGGGGAGTTGTGGGTTCTTTTTGGTTGGTTTTCTGTTGACCTTTCAGAATGTCGGTAAAAAAAAGCACTTTGCTTTAGGAGCTCTGGTATTAGGATCTTTTTCTAAACAGATCTTACTACTTTTTTTGTTCATTACCTGCCAGTTTATGATAATTGAAATTTGTTTGCTCCTTGTCTATAAAAGAATATATTCCATCTAATTTAGTGTGAGCAGGAAACAAATAAAACAGGAAATTAAGCTGTCCAGAGCATGCACAACTGGTATGATAACATTACCCACTGAATGCTGATGCTGTTCTGTATATTCACCACAAAAAAATTTTCAGAATAATCCTGAAAAGAGCTGACAGAACCAGTCCCTCAGATCTGATCAAAATTAGCTTTTCTACCTACTATATAATAAAGAATGTTGTATGCTTTTGTGATGTGAGGTCAGTGTAATTGTGTGTTCCAGTTAAGCGTGAGCAGATCTCAATTCTCCCCTTAGCAATGGACAATGTCCAGGGTAAGCTCAGATGTGTGTCAAGGAGGAGTGAGCCTGAGCCCCAGACACTGCACTCAGGTTCCTTCTACTTAATCATCCTGAGTAGTGACCAAGACAGAATAGAAGGAAGCACTAGAAGATTTAGGGGAAAAAGGAAAATTGTGGCTAGGTTACAAGACCAATGAAAGGCCACTGCCAGCAACTCTGACAAGCTAAACCTGATGATGATTTGATTATGTCAGAAAGTGAAAATAAGTATTACATGCTTACAAGCCCCCTCACCTGCTGGTTATAGTGAACAATCTCATATATCATAATACCTTGACCAAAGGCACCTGAAGACATGTTGGTCTGACACAAAACAGAGGGGCTGAGGGAGCGAAATCTGTGGAGCCTGTGCTGTTTTCAAGAGAGTCAATCCCACCTGGTTTGTGAGGGTTTCAGGAGCTCACATAGTATTTCAGGAACTGAGTAAGTTAGTAGCATCAGGCTCTGATACCAACAGGCAACCCAATTAATGTCAGAGCATAAATCTGTTACTGAAGAACAAATCAAAAAGACATTTTAAAAACACTGGATTGCAAATATAATTTTGAACAATGCAATAATGCATTCAGTTTGTATTACAGTAACAGATTTTGTTGCTGAAGTTGTTTTTAAAGTAGAAAGGCGAATTACTTCATTGTAACAAAATACCACAAATATAGGTTATGTAACTCATTCCTACTTTTGACTGCTTCACATCTTCGAGAGCTAATAAAAATTCTCTCAGTTTTTAAAGTTAATGCTTATTTTCTCTTTACAAACATTTAGAAAATGAGTATTCTCTCCTTAGCAAAAACTACAGCAGTTATGCCAGCAGCTGCCTCACCTAGACAGAAACACAACAAGCTACCAGGAGGAAAGAGAGCTCTAGGTACACTAGAAATTCATAAATCACTGTTGATCATCCATCAGCAAAAGTCTACTCTGATTGCATGATACCTTATTTACACTTTGAACCTCGAGCATCCTCTCTTGGTTCTGTAGCAATACAACATAGCCTCATGTTAACCAGCAGCAGGCAGAAAGTAACTCTCAAATAAGTCTCACTGCAACTCTGGAAGAATGTTTAGCTGTGAATAGTAACCCGCTGTGTACTCACCAGTGCTTTGGCATTAGGATTAGCTTTCTTGTCCAAGAGAACCTTGGCAACTTTATAGTGGCCACAGTGGGCGGCAACATGCAGCGCAGTCAGATAGTCATTAGTGACATCATCTACAGGCACGTTGTGCTGAATCAGAAGCTGAACACAGTTTAGATGATCTCCTTGTGTTGCCATGTGCAACGGAGACAAACCATTCTGCAAATAAGAAGACCCAACATTGATGAGTTATAGAAAGCTCAGAGAAATGAAACTCCTCTGCTTTGTTTTTAGCATATTTGTTGTATGAAGAATTTTGCAGGCCCAGAGAGCACCCAAAATAAACTTAACTTGTTCAGTGTAACAACGAGGGTTCTTACTTTGGCAAAAGCTATGTGGAATTTGGAAGTTATTTGGTTAGAGTTTGTAGGCAGTTCAAGGTTAAAAACCAGTCGTACCATATCAGCAATGCTCTATATGGAGCTTATTTCAGCCAGCATAGCTCAGATAAATTGCTCAACTTAGATGAATTATGTAAAGAACAGTATATTAGGACTTTAAATAGCCTAGTCAGGAAATTTCCTGTTTTTAAAAGCTGCATTAAACTCACCACTCTAATGTAGACTGCATGAGAGAGTAGATCAGAGCATCACTCAGTAATCACCCCAACCTTCCCCCATCCCTCCACTAAGTGTTTTCCAGAATTTGGGTTGTATGCATGCCTTACTGCATTATACACCTGTGTAGACTATTTTTCCCAGCAGCCAACATCAGTACAACCGCAAAAGTTTCAAGTGCAACAGGGATAAAAATATCTGAATGAGACCACTATGATGTGACCTATCAGAGGCAGTGGTAAAGTTCTGCTTCATCATGGAAACACCTGAGAGATTCGTATTTAGGAACAAAACCTGTACAAAGAATTGTGTCCGCAGTGCTTATAAAAGTTAATCAACAAGCTGCCAACATATATTACATTTCCAGAGTAAAAATAGGAGATATTAATATATCATCTGTAAATAACTGACAGTACACTGTGTTTGCCATCATGAAGAAAGTGAAACTTTTGCTCAGAGATGTAGTGCCCTCGTGTGACGGCAGGTAGCAAAGGAGAAGGAGCAGGATAAAACCAGTTGAGGTCTCAGGCTTTCTGAAACAGATGATTTCTTTCTTCTCCCTTCCCATGTCCATATCATAACAGTAATGACAAGCATTCAAAATAAAGGTGGAAATACACTGTGAAATAATTTTTTAAAGAGAAAAGGAAGAAGGATGTTGAAAGCAAGCACTCTAATACTGTCAGAATTTGAAAGCGGTTTACATTCAGTACTGAGAAGCAGACATTCTTGGACACAGTTATTTCTTTCAAGATCATCCCATGGGCATCTCACTTGTGATTTATGCTGGCTTGGATAAGCCTCTCTCCCATTCCCAAAGGCTACTACAGCAATTATCTGCATGGAAGCTTGTTAGTAGCAAAGCATTTTAAATGTTTTCACTGTCTTCTAGTGTAGCTAAACAGTGGAATAAAAAAAAGATTCATTTCCCTCGGTCACCAGGTTCCCCTGATAATAGTTTATAACTGATGATGGTTTTTAGTTGATAGTAAACACACACTGTTCTGTTTTATTTTTATAAGAAACATCCTTCAGGTGGAAAGTGTCATTCTTCACAATAACAGCCAATAAATCACTCTTACTGATGGAATAGGAAATTGTGAAGATGATATGGCAATCCCTTCTAGGACAAACTGGTACAAAAGAGGCTGACATTGATGGGAAAGAAGGGAAGAAGCAGAGCAGCCACATGTCAATTTGGGACAATCAGCAAGATACTTGACAAAAACCTGTCACGGATGAGAAAAGTGCAGCAGCTAGCCAGACTACACAAAAGAGGAAGAGATGAGACTGGATGCTGAAAAGGTTAATGAGGATAAAATATCACTGGGATACTGACTTTTGCTATGACCTAAACCAGGCCTGCTCTTAATTCTGTTGCAGTAGAAGATATTCTGCAATCTTACATGTCAGTGCATATTTCAATGTGTCTTCCCCTTTTTAACATAAGAATATTATCTATAATAATGTTCTCCTGTCCCATATCCTCGTTGCAAGACATAATTTACCAATGACTGACTGTAAGAAGTGATTTGGTACTTCAAGATAGAGGTACTATATAAACACTGTTACCTTACTGCTTTTATGAAGATTGCCAAGAAAATATTAAAAGTTGAAGAAGTTCAAGATCAACCAAAGATGTTGACAGTCACATGATACCTTGAAAAAACCCAGCCAAAACAAACCACACAAAAACACCCAAGAAACAAAAAACCCAGAAGACGACTATGGAGATGAAATAGAGTATTGAATGCCTGACTGGCTAAACAACATTATCGCTGATACACAACTTATTTTGTAGCTGTCTCAATGGACTTTAACTGGGGAAAGTGCCATTAACTTTGAGAAGGAAGAGAAAAATAAAAAAAAAATAGTGCCAAACAAGTTGCAAAAAGCAGTAATAAAAATAGATGGACACTGATACACAGAAATGCCATTTCTCATACGGAAAATCACTGGCATACTCAAGAATAGAGTTCAAATTCTTTTAAAGATGTGCACTATTTCCAATAATATCTGATTTAAGTTGAAGAGAATGGAGCCACTTATCTTTGCAGAGGAAGTACCATAGTTTAGTGCAGAATGAATGGACTCATTCAGAGGTATTGCTACTTCTTAGCTTACTTTCTGAAAACAGTAGAATTAACACAGCAGAAGGAAACTCAGGAAGCTCTTAATTTTCTTCTGTTCACTTTTTAACTCTTATCATTATTTTCCTTCTGTCAGAGAGGCTCCCATTTTGCTGAAGGTTCTTATATAAACTTCTGCAGGTGAATATCCAAAGAGCATCTTTTAGCCCTGGGCTATTTCAAACCCACTATCCCATGTTCCATCTTCCTGATTTTGGCTAGTGAACTCTGAGCCAGGCTGTGTGAATCTTCTCAGGAACATGAACAAATTAAAAACCTACAGGCCTTGAAAAGCAGGTTAAATTTAGGGATAACAGCTGACAATACAAAATCCATATTGAAAAGAAATGTAGTTCCTTAGGAGAGTTTCTTATTTATGATGGGAAACCAAATCAATAGGATTTACGGTTTGTTTTTTCTTTAAGTAATTAATTGAGCTACCTCAGAGTATGGAAGAGCCTTAGTCCCTGGAGTATGAGCTCTAGGCTCTAAGGGTGGCAGTGACATGGAAATGTGCCCAAGGGGCTCCTAGACAGCCCCTTGCTGTCATCCCCTGCTCGTAAAGCTTGCAAGTCAGGGCTGTGGAAGTTCGTGGATACCCCACATGCAGATGATGGGTGAATCCTGTCTCTCAGATTACCCATGACAGCACTTGCCAGTGACTCACTGAGCAGAGGAAAGCTGGTGCCAACCTCCCCAAACAAACGCTAAATATATTCCAGTAAGAGGGGGAAAAAAATCCACAGAAGAGGGAGGAGAACAGCAGAATATAGAAAGGTGCTGAGACAGACCAGGATGACAGAAAAGAGAAAAGAAATAATATAAGGAAACAAGAAAAGTTGTTGGAAATATGTTGCTTACAGACTGAGAGAAAACATGTAGTGGAAGGTTATCTTGGGAAAGAACCTCAACAAATTGCACAACCCAAATGTCAGCCCTGAATGGGAGATTATTGTGGTGCTACATAGCAGGCTGCTGCACTGAGATTGAAAATCAGCAGTAACAGCACAGCAGAGACCACCACCAGAAGAGCTCTGGCAAGTACATGCTTTAATGCCAGCCCTTAGGTCTAAAGAAAACTGCACACCCCAACAGGTGATTTGAAATTCCCATGAAGAATTTTGCGTGATAAACTGCAGGGAGATAGAAATTGGAGAAAGTGGTAGTAAGGCTAAGTCCTAAGGAAATATGAGATGTCTCTGCAAAAGAGACATCACTCTATTTTTGTCTCTTGTCTCTACTCTAGCCTTAGGGTAATCTGGTGCAAGCTGAAGATATATTGTAATCACCATGTATTTATCCCAAGACAGATACAGAGATTTTTAACTACTGAAATTCTGAGGAGTAGGTTACCATACATGCTTTTTGGTTGGCACAGAAACCTTTTCTCGTGTATCTCGATTTAATACATTTTACATATGCAGACTTGCGCTACATACGGCATTCACTTCAGAGAACTCCCACACAGTTACTTTAAATAGCTATAAAATAGGAAAGTTATTGCCAAATCCTTAAATATATGAAAAAAAAAAAAATGAAGTAGCAGAAGGATTATCCCAGCAGAAAAAACAGTACCAGTTACCTTGGTTTTGGAAAGAATAGGGGCACCACGATCCAGCAGCATTTCTACAACCTGTTCATGACCACTTCTTGCTCCACAGTGGAGGGGGGTCAGCCCATCCTGTGGGATACAAGCATTATAATCAGTTAGTTTCAGAGAGAGCAGTAAAATCTTGTGCACTTCTTTTTTTCAGTCCTATGATACCCGAAGGAACTAATTAATTCCTACAGGATGCTGCCC
Organism: Loriculus beryllinus; assembly: GCA_039877255.1. Taxonomy (NCBI): domain Eukaryota; kingdom Metazoa; phylum Chordata; class Aves; order Psittaciformes; family Psittacidae; genus Loriculus; species Loriculus beryllinus. Next base: position 5,207 of record JBCJKH010045653.1, on the reverse strand, counting down.
TTACACAGCTGAGCAGCTGAACCTGTTTATTCAAATGGACAGAGTTCATTTTTAGTCTGATTGTTTAAACATGTAAATAGTCACATCAAATTGGTGCTTATGCAGTGGGCTACTTTCTGGCCTCTCTGTACATGCAGTAAAGTGGTAAGTGCACATATAAGAAAAATATGAGATTGCACTTCATAGCCTGCATGATTTGGAGAAAACTGGGTCTTTCTTTCATCAGTATGCATCAAAGTCAATGGAAAATCCTTCAGTCTGAGAGAAAAAATGTTTCCAACTTAGGCTTTTTTTTATCACACTAATTTTGACAGGTGTACATTAGATGAGAAAAACATAACCCCAGGTGATAAAAGTATGTTGGATTAACTCTGTCTCTTGTCTTGTAAGACTGTACTTGTGTGCCTTCCAGCTGAATGGCTGGTCTAGAGTCAAGGCATATTGTCACTACCTCTTTATAAGAGTTTGCTTAGTAATAGTTATCATCATATTAGAAATACATTCCTTAAATAAGAGGAAAATTCTTTTTATGATTAATGAAGTTATTCCAAACAGATTGGATTTGATTATTTTTTTACTTGTACCCTGTTTACAGTGCTCAAGTAACCTGTTCTACATGAATGCAATGACGAAACATAGCACATATGCTTTGAGTAACTGTGAATAAATTCACATGGAGTTTTTCAATGCCACATAACATAGTGATTGCTACCAACAGTGATATAATAATTTCAAGAAAAATAAGGAAGAAAAAATAATGTTTTCAGAATTAGTAAGAGCAAACATTTGATGTAGTATAAGCAAAACAAATATGCAGAAGATAGTGTCACACAGAAAAAACAGTGCATTTTCACTAAGTATGTCAAAAGAGGAGCTTTTATAAGAAAGGTTGAAAATAATAAAAAAGAAAGAGAAATACTTCTTAATTTTCCAAATACAAGTCATAAAGGAAGGGGCCTTTTCCCAGTGCCTCTTGGCACTCTTACAAACACATACATTGTTTAAAATACATATGTTGTATTGTCTAGAATACATACATCACATCATTTTTATTACAAAGATTATCTAAAATTCCTTCTCACATATCCTGTGCTCACCAATTCATGCACTCTGTCTGTCTCTGTATGATAGCAAATACTATTAAGATACCTTGTTGGACATACACTATTCTTTCTTGATAATTGTTAAACTATTACTATTTGCCAGAACATCAGCTTAGGGCCTGCAAAGTGTAGATGGCAGCCAAGGAGGAGGAGAGAGACTTGCACTCTCCTGCTGCTACTTTCTTGCCCTGCCCCAATAAGCCTGTGAAAGATAGCAGACAGAAATTACTGTGATTAACTTTTTCTGCTAGTGTAATTTAAAACGTGTATGGTTCTTGTGTATTTTCTTCCACTTAAAGTAAGGCAAATGTTTTTGACACAGATGAAGAAAAGACTTTGGTTCAGACTTGACTTGATCGGGACTCAGGGAGTCATTTATTCATGCAAAATGAACACAGTTTAGCTCACTATGTCCTTACTGGCATCTCTGGAGCTGATGCTATTGTCATTTCTGCTTCTTTCTTTCAGCCCGTGAAATACAGGGAAGAGCATCTTGCTAAAATAATACTGAACAAAGTAAAGATGTATTGCTCAAAAAATGTAAGTAAAGACAGAGAAAAAAGTTTCAAAACCCATGAATGGTATGTCTATCAGCTGAATTGCAAATGTGCTGCCGTAGCTTCACAAGTATTTAAAAAAGGTAAAGCATGTTTCCTGTACCAGTAGTTTTCACAGGCAAGGGCATAGCAAATACTAAGCAGAACACAAACAACTAACATAACACATATTGCCTACACACACACAAAAAAAACATGTATGGGAAAGAAAACAAAAACCAGCAAAGCTAGGTAACTAGAGAACTGTAGGCAGGGGATGAAGATCATGTACATTAAGTTCATTCTTTTTACTTCCTACAATTATCACATTCTCCAGAAACATCAAAGAAATATACTCAAGATGATCATACACAAAACTATAAGTTGAGGAACATTTTCCTGATTTTATGCACTTCCAACTCATTTCACCAACATACCAACGGCAGGACATACCAAGCTCACAGAGGATGAGACACATCTGATCATCTTCAAGCACTAGATTAGCTCCTTAAAAATTAATACTCCCCAGAGCACAGTGCCCAAACTGTCTCATGGTGCCTATCCCGCAACCCCCAGCTTATGCCTGTATCTGACAAGGCTACTGTGGTGCAGGAGGCAGCAAGCAGTCATGCTTGGCCAGCTAAAGCTCATTCTGGTCCACACAGTAGTCACTACCACCAGATGTGTCACATGGCATGACACGTTACAATGCAATGTAGGTGCTTATCGGGACAGCCGATCTATAGCTATTGTTAAGATGATGTCAGGACTCCGACTGTAAAGAGAAAATATACTTAAACACAGCTCATTTAGCTGCAGAGACCTTTCTTTTTTGTATTCTGAAAAGACACTGTCTATTCACCTGGTTTGGTTAATTGCTATATGACACTTATAGCATGTAAAGAAATGTGCACAGGCAATCTGAAGAACAGATCACAGAAAGATTTTGTTTTGAAAAAGAGAATCTGAGATTAAAAGAGACTCCTTTGAACTCAGCAAGGCTTCACTGATTTTGTCAGGAGATATTCTAGTTGCTTATTTACTGTACATGTAGACTATACTATGTGAAGCATAAAATGTATGTGTATTAGGCAGCAAACTTGCTTTGATATGATAGTCTTCCGTGGCTCCGAAAAACCATTACAAACAATTATGACAATAATCTGCATTTTAAGGACCCTATAAGTGCGCACTGACATGATAAATCACATCTGTAATTGTCTACACCTCCAGAGAGTCTGAAAGCAGCTCCAGCAAAGCCGGGAGGACAATAAGAAGAGTTCTGCTTAGGCACAAGCTTCCGTAAGAATTGCACACCCATCTTGGGGACTGCTACTCTTTCTTTAGCTTTTATTTCAAACACATACCACACCCCTCCAATAAATGAGATCTAAGCATTGTTACTGGCTCCTGTTGAGACTTGGATGCCTGTGTAGCTCCCTGATCTTGTTCCTGGAGTCACAATTGGCTTGAGGTTAGCAGATGATGGCGCAGACAGCTGAATCTCGCTGCTGCACTGTTTCCCTTCCACCGCATGTGGCTCTAAGGGCCCCCTGAGCAGCATATGTAAGCACAGATCAGCCTCCCTGTGCTCCCTAGCTACCCCTTCCCTTTCAGTGCTCACCTAGGATTTCCCTCACCTAATGAGATCATCTAGGCTGTACCTCAAATCCATGGTATCCTTAGTACCACAACTCTCACATCAGCAAGCATCAGCTTCTAACCTAGTCTTATAAGCAATGAAATTAAGAGCAACACCCAGTAAAAACTTTACTGTGATGGAAATATTCAGCAAGGGCATGTCAGACTTCGAAACAAATCCCAGAGCCTGTCCATTGCCTTGGCAGCAGTGCAATACTCCCCTGAGCCAGAGGTAGAAGGCATGCTTTCCCAAGGGACCAATTACTGCTGCATCCAGGGTTCAGCATCCCCGTTGCTGTATAGTGAGTCTCTGTGCATGTGCTTCAGCCTAGCAGAGCTCTGTATCTCATGGTTTCTCCATGCTTTAAGTCTACTGAATTATTAATTTCATTGGCACTATTGCAAACTGCCCCTTCCATACAATAGGGTGACAAACGAGGTTTGCTCTAAGTGCTTTTTGCGTGTGTAGGAAGAGTGCCAAGTCAGCATCATTCTTGTAGTTATTTTTTATCTTAATACATGTGGCTTTTCTGGAGCAGCTTATGTATGATCTAGTGCACTTAAAAAAGCATATAACACATGTTTTCATGTAGATATGACTGTTGGCCTGTAAATTAGCTGCAAAATTGAAAGAATGCAGATTATAAACACTGTTAATCCAGGCTAAAATTTGCTTGCTGCCTACTTCAGATACAAATTCACTTTGGCATTTACAGTATTAGGCAGCCAAAGCAAATCAAGCTAATTTAATCAACTCTAAACTCTCTTCTTTTTAAAAGCCTTTTCCGGAAGATAGAGAAAACATAATCAGAGCAACATTCAGCAAACATGTTACATGAGGCATTTACAGGTCTTTTAGTTAAAAGCATGAACAATAAAAGCTGCCCCTTATGGACAAAAGCAGCACATAGTTTTTGAGGAGTGCCCTTAAGAATTTGGTACCCAGGTGCCAGCTACTAGACATCTCACACACAAAAAGGACAGATAAACAGCAACACAAGCATGAATTAAAAAAAGAAAAGTACCAAACCAAACCCAAACCAAAAATCAACCCAAAAGCATATGGCTGGGTCTCAAATATTTGTAAGTTCATTTCTGAAAAATAACCTAATGTTCCTAAACATTACCTCAACTCCAAGCTACAGTTTGCAGATGTGCAATGATATCTGTGGTGCTCATCAAATCCTAGTCCTAATGAACAGAGAGAAACTGGGAGCCCATGGATGACTTTTACAATGATTTAGACAGGATAAGATTTTAGCCCTTCACATTAACCTTTGTGCAGTTCAGCACTGCAGTTTCCAGGACCATCTGCCAGCAGTAAATGCAAATGGAAATGACTAAGGAAAAGAAATAATTAGTCTAACTTATTTAATACTCAGGAAAGGCTTTATGTGAATTTATCTATAAAATGAGAATGTTTGCGAAAAGTAAAAATAGACATATACATGGAGTGTATTTCCAGTTCCTCATATAGAGTGGATTACAAGAACAGGGCACAGAATGACAGCTGAATAGCTGAAAATGTCACATCTAAGAGCCAGAATATCAAATCCTCACCTTGTTAGTTTCTGGTCAACAACATAAACCAGTATCTTCTGCATAATCATTTAAAGGTGAAATACAGACCTCATACAGGAGAAATAAAGGTCTAGAAATTTCTTCCTCTGAGCAAAAGAAAGAAGCAAGTTTCAAGAATTTTTGTGCTTTCATATGGGTACAGAACCTTTGCCATTCATCTTTATGGAGGTATTTTGTGTTCCATAACCAACATTTGCGATAAATGATATCATGGCGTCCAAGACAAATACTATTTTAACCAACCAAAACAAAACAAATCTGCTCATCTCTTTAAAAACCTCTTTAAAAAGAAAAAGAAACGAGAGCATTCTCACATTTACAAATCTCGTAATAGGAGCCTTACTTA
>JBCJKH010045652.1:20655-34572 GCA_039877255.1 Loriculus beryllinus | reverse complement strand
ATCCCACTGTCCATGTCAGTGACAAAGATGTTGAACAAGACCGGTCCCAGCACCGATCCCTGAGGGACACCACTCGTCACTGGTCTCCAGCTGGACATTGAGCCATTGACCACAACTCTTTGCGTGCGGCTATCCAGACAGTTCTTTACCCACCGAGTGGTCCACCTATCAAATTGATGTCTCTCCAATTTAGAGGCAAGGATGTCATGCGGGGCAGTGTCAAACACTTTGCACAAGTCATGATGTAGATGATGTCAACTGCTCTACCTCTGTCCATCAGTTCTGTAGCCCCATCGTGGAAGGCCACCATTCTCACACTGATTATTCTATATAAAAATAATAAAAAAAAAGTGTTTAATAAATATAGTAAAAATTCTTCAGGCAAACAGTCTGCTGTAGGGCCAGAGGCAACACTTACTTGTACTGACTTGCAAGAAACAGCTATAACCATGAGTTCATCCCTATCTGTTTAGTAGGGACTGACAGGCTGGTTTGGAAAATAGAAAAAAAAAAAAAAAAAAAGAAGCCAAGATTTAACAAAACTCCTGGACCTGATCCAACAGCAAATAATAAATAAAAAGACAGTCTGGTGCAGTAGGGGGGAACTTGCCTCTGTTTTATAGGTGATGACTTTTCACTTATTATCTCTGGCCTCACTAAAACACATTTGATTTGTGAGATTACTAAACTGAATAATAACAGGAAGAGAAAATAATGAAATCGTGTGAAAATCTGTGAGTGAGATTTCCTGTTTTCTTTGGATCACATGGATATATATATATATGGGTTAAAAGAATGTTAGTTTTAGCAATCTTTATTATTTTCCAAATGAACTTACTTGTGGGCTGATTTTTCTGCAGATTCCTTTCTAAATATTAAGATCCAGGGAAAAAAAAAAAAAATTGAAGTGCCAAATTATCACTTTCTTTCATCTATGGAAGACCCAACTGTAGTTTCAAGCTCTGCTACAGAGCACTTTTTGGTCAATCAGAATATTTTTTTCCACATCATTGTTTCACTTGCAGGAGACATCATTTTCCATTGCAAGAGTTAAATCAATACAATTTTATAAATTGTATGAGTGCAAAAGTTCTTTGTAGCTGGGTAGTATCTTACCCTTTCTGGACAGACATAATATCTATTATTACAGGTACCCTAATACAGATATACACGACTCTATTCTTATGGTGCTGTGCCATTTTTATTATACTGAATTCTGAAAGCAACTTCATTTTTGTGCTATAAAAACCTCTGCAAATGTTATTTAATACTTGTGCTTCAGATCTTCCCCTCTTTTTCTCCTGCTTAGAGTGAAGATGACTGTAATTTTGTTCCACCCACTGCTTGTCTTACTTGTCTAAATATATAATTCCTTTAGGTCAGAGTCTTTTATTTAAAGTGAGCATACGTGTATATACATATACTCTGCGCTGAACATTCTGGGTACAGTGACACCTCAGGAAGAGCTGGTGGAGGGATGTATCAGCCTCTGCCACATTTAACATCTTTAAACCAATCTGGAAGTAAACCAAAAAGATGTACCCTGGATTAATCAGTGGTCATGGGCTAGATGTAAAATTTACTGAGTGAAACACAAATGCCTGAGAAATACCCAAACAAACTGTAGATAACTGTAATGGAAACTAGTGCATTATTTGGATCTTAGGGCTGCTTAGCAATTTAATAATAGGAAAACCCTTAACCATAGTCTAGCTATATCTAGATAGACATAGGAACAAAGAGATGATATGGGTATGAATGTGGATGTGGATATGGATATAGATTAGATATAGATCTAGGTAGAAGAATGAGCAAATTTCTAAATATTGAAGGCCCACATGTTGGGATAGAAATCTGACCCTCTGAGTCTCCATCATACTACAGGAAGCCAACACACTGAAGCCCAGTAGGGCAACCTCCAGATATTAATTGCGTCAATTCAAACTGCTTTAAGAAATGTCAGCTAGAACACATTGGCTGCTGGTCTACCTTAGCTTTCTAAGACTGGCACAACTGACTCTATAGCATTCGCACAGCTGACGATATGAAAGGCAAATAAAGACTCAACTGGCTCAGTGACTGAGTTTGTCTGTTTTGGAGGACTGTTAATTATTATCTTCTTAACTGAGTCATGTTCATGTGCTGCTTATGAGCTCAGGTAAGTACACAGGCTGCTGAGAGAAGAAACTGTCTTTGCTTCTCACTTTGACCTTTATTTGGCAATTTCTCCTTAAAAAAAAATTAGACATACTATTTACAGTATTTATCCTATTTAATAGTTGATCACACACCACCTAATCTCTTGGTGCTAGTCTAATCCATCCATGCCAAGGATTTATTTTACTGTTGCCAATACTGGACTGTCTTTATTTATCACAGCCATCCTCACTACATCTTCTGAGGAAGCCATATCAATCAAGTAACCATCCTGATTTGTTGCACCCCTGGATAACAAGAAATGCCTTATTCTGACTGCATTTTTTTGCTATTTTGAGCTCTCCCACAGATTAAAGTCAAAAGAGCACTAGCAGTTAGCTGTGTCACAGGGAAGCAGCATGAGCTGTTCATTGCATTAGGATGGGCTCTCAGTGGTGACAGGCAATTTCCACCTACCTTGAACATTTTATTCTGGACTACTCTCACCCATCCAGGCTTTGTGCCCCACAGGAGTGGCGAGCAGGCTGGCCACTCACATTTAATGCAGAACTCATCCTGCTGCCTGCTGCCCCAATGCGCTTGAAGGATGGCAATAACACAAAGTGACTGTACGGCCACCAGAGAAGTGGATTGTGTTGTCCTCAGTGGTCCTCAGTCAGTTCCCAATTGGTCCTCACCTCAGTTTGATATTTCAGATTTTACCCTGGATTTTTCCCTGCAACACAGAAAGGCACTGAGGAACATCCCAGTCAATCATTAGAGTCCCTGTGCCAATTTACCCACCCTTGTCCTGCCATACAAACCCCAGGTCAGTTTTGAGGCTTTAGGAAGGGAAGGTCAGGTGGGAAGAGGGCAGTGGGGAAGATCCTGTGATGGATCTTGGGCAGGAATTCTTCTGTTCCTGCTAGGGTTATTAAGTCTGACATTCAGGACTGATCCAGGAGCTCTTCTATAAAGTCCTATTTTATGAATAAAGCAAATAAATGTATAAACTCTACAGGATAAATTATACTCATCAAAACATTCATGAAGCTGTGTATATTCACGCACAAATCTGAAGATGTATAAAATTACAGCCTAAAACATTTTCCAAAGAAGTTCTCTTTAATTGGCACAAGGTGTTGAATTATGCAGAACAGATCTGAACAGAGATTTTTTTTTAATATAAAGTTAATTACTTTATCTTGGTTTGCATGTGGAAGCACGATACTTTTTGCACTGACTCTTTGTATCAGAGACAGCTACTATCCATGTTACGCTGTTCATGTAATAAAAATCAAATTGCATCAATTCCTTAACAAAGCACAGCACAGGGTTCTCTTAATAGAATCCTTATTAGAGAATCAGATACAGCTATCTCCAAACAAAGGGTTTTTAAAGGGTACTGGGATTTCTCTGTAGTTTATTAGATTAAGCAACACTGGAATTAGCTGCTGGGAGATGTCAGCTTGCAATAAGAACTGCTGGGCAGAAGCAGAGGCAATTAGGATACTCTCTGCTGCAGACATGATTCAATGGAAATTTTCTATTTTATGAGCCAAGCTGGAGAGGTGAGAGGGGCGGAAGAGCTGCCAGTTGATGTTTTGACTTATCCATTGCTGTATGTACAGAGTTCCTCTCTCACACCCCAGTTTCATTTCAAAGCAGGGCCAGGTTTGCAAATCAAAATGCATTCCATTCTACAGCCATTCCTAAAGCCATGGCACAGGAAAGCAGGAAAATAGGGGACTCGGGGGAATTCCTCTATGATGGGATTCAGCTTGCTTTCTTTCCTGTGCCCCAAAACCACAAACATCTTAATAGGCCCAATCTGGGCTTGAGAATTTGTAAGGAAGCAAGTGAATTTTACATGCCTTTGTTTTTGAGAACAGTTTGAACAGGCTTATTCCTAGGCTGAAATGGTATTCAGTTTGTGCCCTGAAGCATGAGGATTGATAGCCCTTGTCATTTGCTCCGAGCTAGTATAACTGCCGTTATCTTAGCAAAGCACACCCCATTGCCATCAGACTCCTCTGGAGAACAATTAGCAGAGCTCAGCAGCTGAAATAATGACAGCAGGTCACTGGCAGCATGGCTGCAGCCAGCCTGCACCAGAAATGGACCCTGTGTGCATCTCAGAGCTGCTCTCTGCTTCTCCCCAAGCCAGGGCTGGTGACTCTGGTGGCTGCAGGAGGTTGTCAGGCTGTTTAGAGGCATCTGCCAGGGCTGGCCAATCAAGAGCCACAGCAGATACTTCCTGGTGACTTGAGCACTTCAGGAATTCAGGTCTTGGAAATCCAAATTGGTGATATTTTAAATTACTGGTGCCAGACTCCTCAGCCACCACTGCTTATGGGTATTCCTGGGCACTGCCTTTAACTTACCAGTCCACAGTGTCCATACTGTAACTCACTGTATACTCCAAGCTTGCATCCAAACTGATGCTGACTGTAAAATTCAGACAGCACGATGCCACCCAGGGTTATTCTCCCCCTCCTTGCAGCATCCTCTTGCTCCAGCCCTCTAGAGCTGCTCAGCTGGTGAGCGTCTTTGGACTTATATTTTCTCTCCTGGCATACTGCTGTATAAAAGGCTTTTACAGATCAGAATTTCAAAAGCACCCAGGCAACACCTGAAATAGAGAGGAGGTTAAAGATCAAACAGGCAGCTGTGTGAGGGCTCCCAGCATTTGAAGAGAGCAGGGATGGCCAAAGTAAAAGAGTAGGATCAAAGGCATTGCTTCACAAAGCTGGGGGTGTTCTGAAAATGATATAGCCCCAACCTGCTGTGAAGCTTGGTCAGAGTGCACTGAGGAGAACTGGCGAAAGGTACATACTCCCATTTCCTTTCTTCCTTGTTTTCATGCCCCCGACAGGCTAAATGACTGTTCCTTTGCCTGGGAATCTACCAAAACCAAGGCAGGAGCAGCCACTAGTACCTGCCTGTGACAACATCAGAGAGACATGCCAAGGCTGATGCTGAACTCACAACAGCATCAACTGTCAGACCAAAAAAAGCAGGTGTGATGCCATTTGACAGCACTTGATGGATTTGTTCCCTCTGACATGAGGCATCTAACTGAGCTGTCATCCTCACACCCTGATATCATCAGCGGGCACAGATGGGACCTTCCACAGAGTGGTGGTGTACTGTGTGGGCTGAGTCACTCTGAAGGATCCTAATTTCTGAAACTGTTCTGGATGCAACTGTCCCTGAGTGCAGCAGAAACCTCTGGTAACTGCCACTAGCTTAGACTCTGAACAAAAACTCCTTAGTAGTGGGTGCAAAGATACAGGTCTAACCACCCATCCTAACCATAAATCATTTGTTTAAAATTAAGTGTGTGCCCTGATAATCTGCACATGCTGCTTTTTAAGTAAAAAGTTACCTGCAAGAATTTTAAGAGGCATCAGCAGTTAAATATGAGTATGCTACAAAGCACATTCTGAAATGTCTGAAAGACAACAGCAACATGATTTTCAAATGGTTCTGATATCTTTGCATAGCTGAGACAGGGCATCTGGTCCTGGACTCAGAATTTTTCATTTCCCACCTGCCCCAGGTGAGTACCAGTAAAAAGTGTAAAGTGCTCACCTCCAGCTTGCAAAGGCATCTCAAGACAGGAGGCAAGTTTAAGTGGAGTTTGGCATCCCACAGGGTGAACTTTTCCTGACAGCTAAAGCAATGATACTGAGCACTATCATCCTCGGCTGTGCACATCTTTGCCTGACCTTATCCTGGATGCATCCCCTTTGACTTACTTCTTTAAAGAGCCTAATAGATTTTCTTTAGCTTGAGGCAGAGGAAACCTCTGCTGGATTGAACTAATGTAGAAGTATTAGAAAAGATTGGTGCTGGGAATTTTTTCCCCTCTTGCCCTTGCTGCATGATAGGAAGAAAATGTATGACCTAAATCTGCCAAGCACCTTCAAAGGAGAGGAAGAAAAACATGTGGAAAAGCATTAGAAAGCCACCCAGCTCCCTTTAATTATAGTGAGAATGCCAACATTGCTAAATGAATAGAAAATAAACGGAATAAGTATTAAATGATTATGGTTTCCCTCACATATTTCTCTTCATCTATTCACCAGCAGATAGCTTTACAACATAAATAAATCTTTTCAGATGTAAACAAGTCTTACTGCTGGAGTTGGCTGCTTGGTGGGAGGGAATCTGCGATCTCCAGCACCCCCTGCAGCATCCTCGACAAAAGACAGGCTCGAGTCCGCGTCGCAAAGCAAGGGGCATAAATCCAGCTCTGGTTATGAGTATTTCTGGGATTTAAAACAGTAAAACACACTTTCATGCAGGGTTTAATTCTACCAGTTTCTTACTATTTCTTGGTTTAACATTAAACAGAAGGAAAACCTGTTTTGGAATCACAAAGCTTCGTAAAGTAGGAAATGCAGTTTCGGTCAGAGCACGCCTTCCCCAATGGAACCTTTCTGCTTGCAGCAGCCATGGCATGAAAGGCCTGAGAAATGGGCCAGAAGATTGCAGGGAGGGGGAAGTTTTGTAAATCCCTAATATCTTGGAAGAAAAAACATCTAGAGTTTTTGAGAAACCTGAAAATCTCCCTAAGGTTGAGTGCAAAGAGACCACCACGTTGTTTTCCACTGGTCTGCCCTGCCCTTGTGCAAGAGACATGGTTACAGCCTTCAGTCCTGGCTGGCTCTTGAGGGTGGACTACACTCTAAAGTTCTTGAATTTCCCAATTTAACCCCTGGTTTGCTGGCCAAATGTTTCTCCATGTCACCTCCACTGATCCAGTATCCACTTGCTAAGCTACTGAAATGTGGTAAGAACATAAGACAAGAATCATATCCCTTTAAAGTTCACTAAAATAGGTTAATAACAGAGCTCCACAGTCCACCACAGGGCACCAGGTACCCTGTGCAGGGAAACAGCAGTGTGGGGACCTGCCTTTGTACAGAAATCTGTAGTCCCACTAATGGTGCAGAACTGCACTTCTTTGCACCAGCAAGGCTCTGTCTTACCCTAATGTCCAGCAAAGAGACACTCCCCAGTTTGGTTTGTACCCTTTGAGGAGCAAGGCTGCAGAGCTCTACCTGGTTGCAGAGTGATCCCCTGCCAGTGACCCCCTTCATTTTGCTGAAGTGCAAAGATGAACTTTGATGTATTTGCTTCAGAATCAGGATGGTCTGAGCTTGCTTTTTCTGAGCACAAGAGAAAAGAAAATCCACAAATTGTTCTGCTTCCCAAGCAGGTTTTGAGCAGAGCTAATTTAGCTCCTCCCTGCAGGCCTCCCCAGTGACAATTACACAACCAGGCCCCCCCTGTGTGGGGCATTTCTCACCGCTCAGACATACATATGGGAAAAAAGCTGTTTATATTGTATTTATAGTCTTCTTTGCATCCCTGTGCTCCTGAGAGCCACATGCCCCCCTTTCGCTGCCCTGACATGTACAGCCCTTCCCTCCTGCCCCTTCTGTTAAGTACCTAATGTGACTTTTCTCCTCTGCCCTGTCCTCTTGTCAAGTCACCGTCCTGCAGAGCAGCTGCTGTTAGAGCAGATGTAAAATGGTTCACTAATACTTGCTAATATTAGCTTTGACACCAGCACAGAGAGGACATAAATTCTTTTCTGGGGGAGAAGCACAAATTACTTAATGCAGCAGATCAGAGCAGCATCCGTGACAATGCTGGAAGAGAGCTGGTTTAATATCTCCCTGAATATAACACATACACAAGGCAGAATAACTCTTCCCCACCAGCAACCAGAGTACAGCCTGCCCCAACTCACCCTGTACAACCTGTGATGATTCTTCCCCAGCCTTGAAGGACTCTGGTCATTAATCTAGAATCTGCTTATTAGTCTATAAAGAGCTGCCTCCAAAGGTGTCAGCTGGGAGGAGAGGTATTTCACAAGGGGGGCTTTCTATGGCAGTTACAGCAGGTACTAACGTCAGTGGAGAGGTGGCTGCTTTTTGGTGTTCAGGTAGGCACAGGTCACAGGACATAAAGTGGTGTGGCAAGCAGCACCCAAGCATGACCAGTCCTCTCTCTCTGTTTATGCCTTTGGCATAAGGCATGAAGCAATCTGGCTGGGCATGAGGAAGAGAAGGATTTGCAGTGGATAGTGAAGCTGGATGAAGTAAAGTGACATGACTTGAAAAGGCCTCAGACTCCTCCTGAATCAAAGAAGTAGAGCTGCTCAGGGTTACATGTCTTGCTTGGCAGCAAAATTCACCCTTTTCTCTGTACCAAGAGGTCTTCAGCTCCAAAACCTGCTTTGCCAACAGCTCTGGCCCCAGCCTGGAGAAAAGGGGGATGTAGGACCAGAGCCATTATGCATAGTTCAGGGAGCCTGAAACCCTTCTGCCTTCATGAGTGTCCCATCCCCTGCACTCCAGCACAACTATCTCCCCTCAGAAATGGATTTACTCTGCCCTGAATGACTTCTCCAAGGCAGTACTCTGGCTGATGATTTATGGTGGCCTGGTCTGCACAGGAATCTCATCTCATCTCATTCACATGCTGCATGTGACAAGCCAGGTTTTCTGTGTGTACCAGCCCCAGAAGGAGACTTTTACCTCCCTCTGCAATCTCAGGTACAAGAGGGATTCAACACGGATGGGATGACCTAATATGCAAATTATTATGTGTCTGACCTGGAATCCTCTTGTTTCTCCTTTGTTCTGCTGTTAGGATGAAAGCACTGAAGACATTTCAGCAAAGTCAGTACCAGGTGCCCTGGTGGGAAATACCTTCAAAGGGTCGCTTTTGCTGGTGCTGCAAGGCTGAACTCAGCTAAGGAAATAAAGAAATTTGGCTGAATTTAGACACTGCACCCATTGACACCACCACTAATTGGCCCATTGCCCCTCTGACTAGCTCTAATGGAAATCTTTGTCTTGATTGTTAGGTGATTCTGTGGACAATTTCTGCTCAGGTTATGGATCAATGCTGCATGTGCTACGTGGAGTATTATATTCAGGGAGAAAGAAAATAATGAATTCAGCACAAAGAAACAAGAAACAAAACTGTTTAGATAACCTTAGGCTTTTTCTGCTAAGAAAATCAATACAGTTAGAAGCTCAGAAACTACTGACACAGCCAGCAAGTCAGGCTACAGTGCCACATAGAGCCCAAAGTAAATGAACAAAGCAGTTTAGTTTCCTTTTTTTGTGTGGTTTTGTTTTTCTTCACTTGCATTGCCTTTTCTTGCTTGGTTGGTTTAGAATTTTTTTTTAATACATAATTCTAGATATTTCTGTACACACCTACCTTTTAATATACTTTTCCCAGTAAAGTTCAATATTATTTTTATCCAAAATCTTGGTTCACATTTCCCTGCATCTGGAACACTACAGCCCTAAGAGTTCCCATCTCTTTTGATAGTACCTGTTATTAGTCCACAGAAAACCTGGCAAGGAAAAGACTGTGTCAACTTGCAGTTTCTTTCCCAGCATGGGTAGTTTATTCTCTGTATTCCATTCACACATTTGGTGTCCTTATCCCAACAGCCAACATGGGTGCTAATTAGCAGCTACACTCCTCCTGGCAGGTTGTGTGGCCACCCATCAAGTAGTACCTGACATGAATTTAATTTGCATGACAGATAAACTGCTTTGTTATTTGCATTGCAATAACACCATGAGCTCCCAGCTAATGCCCCTGCACACATTAAAAAGAGAAGTCCCAGCAAGGAGAAAAATGTAATCAGGTGTGAGGGCATTAATAGTCCTCAATGACCCTGACCAGTCTCACCTGGGCCCCACATCCACACTCTTCACCTGGACCCAAGTGCTCTATTTAAGCTTACGCCAGGGGCTTTGCCCTGTTTGCAAGCTGTGCTGTGGTTGTATTTGTTCTTAGCCCTCCTGTAAAGCTTGGGGTTTGGATAGACTTAGCCTTGTGCTGTAGATAGCTTGTCTCCAGCCCCATCTCATGCATGGAGTTTGGATGCATGCTGCAGCCTTGTCTTTGTCTCCCTTTGCTCCGGTGTGGGCTCATTGGATGGCCCATAGGCTTGATGTACTGTCTTGCCTTATGTGAGACTGTTGATATCTGGAACCACCAATGCTGTGGTCTACTCAGCTCCCAGCTTGTCTTCTGTCGGGGAGCAGCCAAGCATTTGGTGATCCCTGATACTGAGACAGAGAGAACTGGGGAGGATGGACTGACTACAGCAGCAAAAGGAACAACGGAAGAGCTGCCACTGTAAGGAGAGAAGCTCAGTGTTGTGTGCCTGCCATGAGGAAGGGATGTATTCTGCATTCTTCATGCCACAAGATGGACAGGAGGAAATTGTGGGGATACCTGTGGCTTTCTCATCCCTCAGGTAAGCATCCAGCAGTGTGCACACCCACCTCTTACTCCAGGAGTTAGTTGGCCTGTAGTCAGGACAGACAACAATAGAAAACAGTGGGTTGTGCTTGCTGTGGATCCATCTGAACCTTATCTAATGATACCAAGGCTATAATCTTTTTCACAGGGGAGTTGCAATCAAGAGCTCTAAGGCACCTTACCTAGGGGTCTGTCTCTGGGTGTATCCAGAGCCACCCCTGTAGTTGTTAGTGCTAAAGGCAGCTTAGCAGAGTTCATCACTTGTTCTGCCTGGTCTGGGAGGCAAGGCACATGCTTCTGGCTTCCATATAGTCATTCCTGCACATAAGATATAAAGCTGTACTGTGTTCTCTTTAAGTACAAGTTTTGCCTCAATTGAAGACACTCAAAAGTAATTCTGATTAAAGGAGGAAGAAAAACACTAGAGCAGAGTTCTTATTAAGCAAATAACAATGGACTATAATGTTTGGAGGCAGTTTGTTCCCTGCATGTTTTTAAAGCTTATGCTGCAAAGAGCTGATGCCATTTGCTATGAACTTTGCTTCTTCTATTTTTTCATTTTGGGAAGAGACTAAAGATGGAAGTACTCAGTAAAGGAAGTATCTACAGACACTGAAGTGTCAGAAAACAGTGAGATTACCTTTTGCATACTTTACATGTCAAATGGTTACTGGTCTTTGTCAGCCTTGCACACTGTCAGAGACTGTAGCAGACATAAGGAGAGCCAGCTGGGCTGCCCCATAAGCCAGTACCTTTCTTCAGTGCTGCTGAGCTTCTATATCTCATAGCATGAATAGCAGGTTTGTGAAAGACAAAGTAGAGCCCTCCTAAGAAAGCTCAGAGGAAGGAATTCAAATCCCTTGTGGGGGTTTCTCATGTTTATCTTCCTGTGCTGCCAGCCTGGAGCCTGTGCAGAGTGGCATCAGACCAGGTGGAAACACTGTATTGAAATAGCCCTTCATGCTGCAGGGAGTAAAACTCAAGGAGTGTTTTACTTAACAGGAAACCTTAGATTTCCCCAAAGGGACTAGGAATGTGCATACTGAGGTGTTGGATAACAATATAAATCTATAAAGCTCTCATTCTAAGAGGTGTTTTTCTGTAAAGAATGAGGTTATACTAAATAGTGGGAGATTAATCATTCCTCCTCCCCTTTCCTCCCACTTGCCTCTTGGATCATTAGGTCTCAGGAAGGTTTTAATTCTGTCTCTGCTATGCCTACATGAAAAAAAATTTTTAAGATTTTCACCTGACTGGTGAGTAGATCATGTTAAGATCTGCATTGCAATCAACACTCATTAGTCCAAAACAGCAAAGAAAATGTGTCCTCCTGTGAGAGGAGGATATTTATCAGGTTAGGAGGCTTTTATGGGCGATTATCTTGTGAGATGCACATATAGTTCTTGTTTTCTTCTGTAAGACCTACATGTGTAAGAAAGAGATGGGGAAAACTGGTGTCCATGAGCATCCCTTTCACTTGAGTGAGCACTTGACTTCCTCCTCCAAGGAGATTTTCAATCACAGGAGCTTTGGGGTAAGAATTTCAAATGAGTTGATCAAAACTGAGGTGATTAGTGCTGAAATAATGTCTCATTCCAATGCAAAGCCTCTGAGACTGGCCTGGATTGGATTTACTTCAATCTGAGCACAGTTTATGCCTGGAGCTACTTGCTGTGTAATTGTTAGGGACCAGGCATTCACATCCAAAGCAACAGGTTGTGATTCACCCTCAGTCACATATTGATCAGGTTTTGATCTTTTTAATGGCAAATGCTCCTGGGAACTTATTTTTGCCAAGAAGAGATTGGGTACTGTCTGCTTTTTATGGGTTAACAGTGAAACTCTTGTATTTGTCTGGTGGTGCTTCTAGCGATGTTAATCTGTAGAGAAGAGGGACAATAATATGGGATTTAGATGATCAGATCAACTGAACTAAAAATAACGAAGGGGGAGGAAACATATTTTACTTGTATGTTTAAACTGAGATAAAGCTTGAAGGTTGGAGGCTTACAAGTAGGAAGATAAAAATTCAATTAAAAGCTTTCTCTAGTCCTTATCCAATGTGTTTTAAAATTACAAATAGAGTTTTTTCTTAACTTACAGCTTCTGGCTTTGTCTTATTGGTAACTAAAATAAGAACTAGCTAAGAACTAGAAAAAATCTTAGTTTATAATGACTGTGATAGCCTTTTACAGGAGAAGGAATCAATTTGATTGCTCCCAGTTTACCAAACCAGGCACCAAAACTCAGCCCTTCCTTTGCAGATTAAACTAACCAGAAGCAATATTTTACCCCACCTGTTACAAAGGTGATTCCACAAATAACTACTTCTGCAGGGGTGCAGTGAATTTTAAACACTTCATCTTCTTTCTATGAAAAATGATGTTAAAGTGTATTACAAGCTATTATCAAGTTTACAGAAAAGATTCACTCTAGAGTTATGGCATTTTGTGCCAAATTTCAGTTTAGACTAAACTTTTATAGCCAGGATATAAACTCCTGAATATAGGGGCTTTGTAGTGGAAAACTTGGCTGACTATAGGGTCAGGAGAAGTAATGATCTAATACAATTTATGGCCTACTCAGCTTGGATTTACTCTTTATCACAGTACAATATTAGGAGCAGATGGTATGATGGTCCTCTCTTGTTTTGTTGCTGTGTAAAAACAACATATAATATAGTTCTAAAGCAGAATTACCATTTTCTCATTGGAAGAGCAGGGATAGCTCATGTTTCCCAAAAGTATTTTTATAAGCATAGCCTTTGCAATAGCAACACTTCAGATACCCACTAAGCCCCTTCAAAAACAGTGGCATTGAAAATAAATCCTCTAGCTTTAACCCATGAAATTAGAGACCAGAAGCATACAAAAATCAAAGGCTGAGATCTCTTGAGACAGAGGCCAAGCTAGGAGGGCTCCAGAAGCTTCTGGGAAAGTAAAGCCTATTTTAGAAACTGGAGATGGTGCATTTATAGTTGTTGGGATGGTGTCACTGGGGTTGGAAAGGGAACCTGGAGGGCTCTGGTCCAACACTAAAGCAGGGCCAGCAGAAGGGATAAAGTAGCTTTCTATTTGACCATGCAAATGAATGATACTCCTGCTGAGCTGCAAGAATACAGCTGTGCATTGCTTGCTCAGTGGCCAGATCAACCAGTTCAATGACAGCTATGTCACTCTAATGCCACCTAAATAGAAACTTTTTCCCTGGATCACAGTATAATGTGTATGTAACAGATAAAAGATGTTTAAGCCTTCTCCTGTCCCCTTGTGACCCTCCACCCCCTTTATGTTTACTTTGCTAGCAAAACAGAAATGAAGAGTTGCATGAAGGCATGTAATAATTATAAAAATACTTTATTTTGAAACCTTTGGGTGTTGTGTATGCTTATTTAGGGAAAAGCTTATTTACACTGAAGTTTGGATCTAGTCTTGCAGGGACTGTCCAGTGAAAGATCACTGGGAATGGAAG
>JBCJKH010045652.1:0-10550 GCA_039877255.1 Loriculus beryllinus | reverse complement strand
TGCCCTCTCTATTTTTACTATTCTCATAGTGTAAAAACACATTGGTTGGTCATATCAAAAAAGCTGATCCTTGAGAAACACAGTTGCTGTATTTTGGTCCCTGCTTATAAAATGTTAAGTGTTAAAAGTTGTGTTGGGCTTGAGGTCAATAGGTTTGAATGTTCTTTTAAGAACAAAAAAGCTGAATCACCTCCAATGTGGCATTCCCTTAGTCAAGCAGCCCTAAAGCCTTCCCCCACATGCTTTGCAAAATAAGACATTTTTGTTCTTGCATAATTAGCTCGCAGTAAGATTCAGGAAAAGGGGGTGGGGAGACACTTTGGAACTCTGAGTAGTAACTGTCTGAGCCTTTATATCAGTTCTCTTTAAACTGTTCCGTGGCTAACTTCCCAGGTTGCTCCCAGTGACTAAAGCTGAGTATTAGTTTAATGGGTCATAGTCACTGATTAGATCATAAATACAGGAATCCCAGCACTAAGCTTAAAAAACCCCAGAGCTATTGAAGAGGGAGCTAAAACTGAGTACAGCAATACAGCATAGTATGTAACTCTGTTTTCCTTTACAAGGACAGTGTTTTCTGATCTTGCTGCATTTCCCTTACGCTGAAACGAAGGGCTGTTCTTTTGTCAAGTAAATCCAGACCCTATAATCGCCTAAACCAAACTCTTTTTTCCTTTTTGGAAGGAAGGTGGAACAGGGCTGAGAGGCTATCAACGTAGGTCACTGTGGATGACCTGGAGCTGGTTTAGAATTATGAATGGCTTATCAGTTTTGTCAGGTGTCAATGGCATTTCTTCCCATGGCAGTCTGGAACACTGGCCTGAATTTCTAAAGAAAAAGGCTACAAATGAAAGTGATTTCATTATTGCAGTGGTTCGTTGAAATCTTTCAGGGGTAACTAAGAAGCTATTTAGACTGACCTTTACAGACTGGCCTGAGGCTCCAAACATGGTAATGTTTACTGCCTGTAAAGCTCCGCAGACACACTTCTCACTGTCACAGGTGGGAAGGATGCAGATTGTTACAGTACTGGTGTGAAAGATTTCCAAGTATGATGCCTCTGACATTCAATGTTTGCCAGTAACTGGGGGCTATTTTCAGCCTTACTTATGTACCTTGCTCCTGCTCTGCATGGGTGCCAAATTGCCATGTGCTGCAATTGTAACATCTGCTTATTTAAACTTTAATGACTGATATTGCAGGCCTTTGCCACATCTCTTTTACAGTCTCCAGGACTAGGTGGAAAATTTTATGGCAGGGAAAGGAAGCATAAAGGGTCTGAGAGCATCTGAGCCCAGCTTGCAGGCAGAAAGCAGAGACCCAGCTTTCAAAGTGAGCAGGGGAAACAAGATCAGACCTAGAGATGTGTCAGAATAGTGTGACCAACAGCAGGCAAATATGTATCACGAACTGGGTCCTGAAACTTATGAGATTTTAAAACAAGACTGGGCATTTTATTTCCTGTCTGTTGTAGCAGCTCTCCTGACAGGCTTTCTGTTGAGCTAACATAGAAAATAAGCCTACTGAATGAAAAAAAAAAATGCTTGTACAGGAAATGCATCCCTTTCTCCTGAAGAGATCACATTATTCTTCTTTGTTGGATTTTGACTGATGGGACGGGTTGTTCCTCCTTTGATGTTTTTGCCACAAAAGCTTTCTAAAGTGATGGTTAATGTAGTCTGAGGAGACAGAGAAAAGAATTTCCCCTGTCTGTGGGATTTTCTTTTGTAGTCAGAGCACAGCAGTCCCAGTGTCCATATTTTTATTTGATCCCAGGAAATCAGTTCTGGGAGAGTCATAGAAAAAAGAAAAGAAACCTTTGACCATAGGATGGGAAGGAAATGCACCAAGCTGAAATTGTGTGGCCCTTGGAGTCCTGTTGCTGGAGGTGTAAAAGTGAAAAGCCTACTTGTTACTTCACTTGATGGGCCAAAGTAAATCCCTAGGTGGCCTCTGGAGATGTAGAAATCAGGTTAATCACCCCCCTCACTTGCCTAGATATCAGCTTTCCACAAGAGCTTTTCCCTTCTAAACAGAGCCCTCCTGTGCCTGTCCATGAGAGATCTCCATGCTGAAACACGACTATCTGAAGAGCACATGTTCACAGTGCCTTGGCTGGCATTTCTATATTTGAAGCTGTTTTGCCAATTCCAGCCATACAAAAATCATGCCAGAAGTTCAGGAACATTCATAGCATCAGCTACTTGTATCTGAGTTTTAGCTTCTAGAAAGTATGAATCTCTCAAACATAATTTCCAAAGATGGGTCCCCAATGTGGCACGTGTTAGAACAAAGCAGAATGTATAATTTTTACCATATCCACTGAAATACTGTTCCTGGGCCCTCCTGGGTGGAAAAAAAAAAATAAATAAATAATTAAATCACAGAAGTTCTGATTATTTTTTGCAAGATCATCATAATCATAGAAGTAATACCTGAGAGCCCAAACAAGTCTTTCTGCAACAGGGAAGTAGAACACCTGAAGTGTCTGTCGCACAGCGGTGGGCCTTCAGTTGCACATATGGGTTCTGCCTTTCCTACCAACAGTAGTTCTCACTCTGCATATAGACAGACATTAGATGGATGCAGTGTAAAAGGAGTGTGCTACCCATTTACTGTAACTTTAAATAAAGCTTGCTCATCAACCCAAAATTCTAAGAGGTCCCATTTCACAATCTGAGCCAGCTGCATTAGCTCTCAGACAAGTCCAGCTTTGCAGAATTGAAGTAGTTCAGGTGAGTTTTCATACTTTTTAATACCATGAAAACCTGAACATGATGTGAGCTGTTCAGGAACTTAAAATGAGTTCACTGTACTTTGGATGAAGCAAATTTCAGGTTCAGGGTGAAGGTCCAATTACAGTACAGCTTGACAATGATTTTTTTTTCATCTGCACAGAAATGTAAGAGTAAAAAGAACTTCCTGTCTGATAAAGTTTAGTCCTCTGCTAATAGCTGCATTATAAAATCCAATTTTGTTGGTTTGGTTTTGGTTTTAAAAAGGATTTACTTTAAAGGGACTTTTATTTTAAAAAGAAAAAAATACAAAGTAGATTGAGGGCTTAGCAAAAACGAAAAATTGAAAGCTTTTTCAGTCCTGGCACAGATATGCAGACAAGCAATCAAGTTTACCAAAGAATATAAGGAGAGCAAGGTGAGAGGATCAATCACATGCCCAGCAGAAGCAGATAGGAGCTTGTGATCTCTTTTGTATTAACTAGAGAGGAATACAGGAGGTAGTGTGGAAACTGTCTGCAGTGATAAAGCATCCTGCAAACCTTGTAATCCTGTATCTCCTGTGAAGTATGCCAGAACTGCAGGAGAAGCATGTGCCTGATTTGACTGACGTTTTGCCAAAGAATGGCACAAGCACAGGAATGGAAGGGCTGCCATCCTCTCCTGGCAGCTAAAAAGTTACACATAGAAATAGAGGTTACCATGAATAACAAGTCCTATTTCCCAGGGACAGAGCATGCAGCACCATGGCTCTTCGTGTACAGAAAGTGGTAGTGGAGCAGTGATCTGGTGTGCACAGGCTTCAAGACAAACAGCAGCAACAGAGTTGACTTCCCTGCTGTCACAGGGCCAGTTGCAGAAATTGCATGCTATCTGATCTCTCAGTAAATCTGCAGGGATGTGGAAGGAAGACGATGCTCTTTAAAAAATTATGCACCTTACAAATGGGAGCCCTTGCCTTGCCGCTGTGGGAATGTGGCACTGGTCTTCATGGTGCATCATGCAGCAGGATCAGAAATAGGATGGGCCTCTCCTGAGGGCTAGGAGACCTTCTGAAGCCACAAGGTGTGGTGGTCACCAGAGAGCTCCAGTTTTCTTCAGGATTTGCCTCAGCTTCTTGTATGTGCTTAATTAGATTGAAACAATTGATTTGGGCTTTCCTAGTCCCACTCCTTCCTGGAAGCTGAGTCCTTCAAAAAAAAATTAAGTATGAAGTAGGAGAGGAGACATTTCATTAAATGTTTAGAAGCTCCAGGAATGGATTGTTACAGTAGGCAGAATGAACAATCCTGCGTTTTACTTAATGTTAAATATTTCACCTTGATCATCTTTTAACAATTGTTAGCTTGCTAACAGTTGCCAGCAAGGCCCTTTTGATGTGCAGATCTTGTCTATAAGAAGTCAGGGAAATTGAATGTGATTCAGTCATCTTACAGTCAGTGTGAAATCACTCTTCTTGTGTTGTTGCTTTTCACCCAGAAATAAATCTGGTAGGTGACAGATGCTCTCTGTCTTTGCTCTCCACAAGGTAAAAAAACTCCTCCATGAGTTTGAAATGCAAGAGCATTTCAAGACTTTCTTGTTGAGTTTTCTACAGTTCTTGCTCCCAGTCACTACCTTAAAGAGCCACTAATTTTTAGCTTTCCATAAGAATGTGCTGGGTTTAACTGGGGTAGAGTTAATTTTCTTCATAGAAGCTAGAAGGAGGCTGTGTTTTGGATTTGTGCTGAGAACAAGGTTTATAACACAGGATGGCTTTGCTACTCCTAAGTGATGCTTACACAAAGCCAAGGCCTTTTCTGCTTCTCACACCACCCCACCAGTAGTAGGCTGGGGGTGCACAAGAACTTGGGAAAGATCACAGCCAGGACAGCTGCCTCCAAACTGACCCAAGGGGTACTCTATACCATGTTGCATCATGCTCAGCATATAATGCTGGGGAAGAAGCAGGGAGAGGAGCTCAGAGTGATGGTGTTTGTCTTTCCATGTAACCATTATGCATGACAAAACCCTGCTTTCCTGGGGATGGCTGAACAGGGCCTGAGATGAGAAGTATTTCCTTGTTTTCCTTTGCTTGTATTCATGGCTTTTGCTGTTAAACTGTCTTTATTTCAAAGCAGGAGTTTTCTCACTTTCACTCTTCCAATTCTCTCCCCATCCCATCAGGAGAGAGTAAGCGAGCAGCTGCATGGTGCTTAGCTGCCACGTGGGGTTAAACCATGACAACTACCCATCTTTTCCTTCCTTCTTCCCTCTCCTTTTTGTCTGTCAATAGACAGGAGGGAGAGATCACTTCAGGGGCCCTAGGTTTGCTCTTATAAAAGAGAGGACAAAACTGCTGCTTCTGATTTCAGTCTTACTTTTAATCCAGAAGTCTCTGTTGGTCACTTGTGCACTATGTAGCACCTAATGCTCCGCACCTCTTAGACAGGCCTAGTGGGATTCCTTCTTCTCCAGTTAGGAAGATTGAATTCCTTTCTGGTTTTTACTAGGTTTATGCCCTCGGTAGCTTAATCAACCCTACAGCTGAGGCAGAGGAAGGAAGCAGGCGGTTTTCCCTGCTTCGGCTGCTCTGCAAGAGCCTAGAGCTCCACCCGCGTGTGTGTTGCGCCATCAGGCGGTGCTTCTGCCGCACTGCCTTCCCCTCTGCACCCGAGGCGTGCGCTGAGCCCAGCCCTGCCGAAGGGCTAATAAAACCATCAATACAGCCTTACAGCCTTCCTTCGTCCCTGTGAGCTGCTGCAGCATTAAAAGCCCTTACAGAGAAATTAGCAGATGGCCAAGAAAGACGGTGATGGGATCTGCTTAAAGGAGGGCTTGTGTCTGTTCTGGCTCTGAGCAGCAAAAGCCCGAAGTGTGGGGATTCATTTCTGTTCTACAGTGCTGTTTTAATATAGGTCTGGGAGAGACACAAGGAAACTGTATTGTTTTGTAAGCATTTATTACAGCTATCACTGAGCAGCCTTTGTCTAGTCCATTGACAATTCCAGGGCTGTAGGGCAATGTTCTGCACAGTTGCCTCCTGCTTTCTGCCTCCTGGCTCATGCTAAATTCTCGTTATTACTTAAAAACTGCTTCTTACTCTGTAATGGTAATGTTAGTGAGGTTAAAGACTGTGGGATATGTCTAATAGCATTCTAACATATTTTCTAAATTGTGCTGTTTTCGAGGAGGCTCTGCCAGAGAACAATTTGTCTCCTATACTTGAACCTGCAGAGTTTATCTTGGCTTTCTGTAGAAGCAAAGTTTGCAAGAATGTAAATATCTCTACCATTCTTTCCTTGTGTTTGAATTTGCTTGACCCAGTAGAAGATTCAAAGACACAAAATTCCCATGCCTTTTTCGAAAAATAAGAAGAGAGACTCCATTAGTGGTTTTACCCACAACAAAGAGTGGAGCATAAGCTGACCCTTGAATAGACATCAAAGTATGCTCTTGGGGAGGCAGCTGGAAGACATAAGTCCACAGAATCAAGATCTCCTTTTGATGTGCCACTCACAAAATGGCATGTTAGTTTTCACTGTGCACACAAAGACAAAACAACAGAAAGCAAACATGACAGTGGTTCTCACACTGGTGCAATTTCCTAATATGACTAATTTTTATAATGTCATAGGAATACCCTGAAATTGTTAGAATGGCATCTGGGTTGCTTTTTATGATCTAGAGGATTTAGTTGTTATTTCTATTTTACTGTATATTGTGGTAAGAAACTACAGACCCTGAAAAATCTATGATCCAATATTTGTGCTTCAGGAATATTAATGTTCTTATAAACATGCAAAGAAAGAGCTCTTCCAGGCAATTAACTTATTCCATAATTATTTCATGCAAGGCCAAACACAGATATCCATGTTCCGATGAAGAATAGTCCTCTAAGTCACCACAGTCAAGCCAGTAAAACAATTTTAGAACAAAATTACCTATAGGTAGTAGGGAAATCTTGAAGTCAACTCAGAAGAAAATGGTATCTAAACAAAAGGCATGAACAAAACCACATTCCAGGAATACAGGTGATACATTACCAGAAGATTGGAAAGGAACCAACTGCATCAGGTCATTCTGCACAGTTTTGATTAGCCTTTATTAATATTAAAATCTTTTGAACCGTAAGTTTGTGATTCATGATATAACAAGAAGAACATGGCCATGCTATATGCAAGGTAAATAAGTTACTCCTATATAGCCTTACCAAATCCTCTTGGTTCATTTCATCTGTTCCTTCCTACACTAATTTATGAAGTTTCTCTTAGAATCTCCTTTATCTGGCAATTTATTTTCAAGTGATGAGGGGCTAAGGTTTCTGTGCCGATTAGCAATTCAGTCAAATCCACCTTATTTGTTTTGGTTTTATTTCATTTTCTCAATTTCATCTGCCTTTTAATTCCATGAAGCAATTCAGTTTAGTTTGAGGATTATTTTTTTTATTATTATTAATACAATGGCTCATTAGATTAATCTCTGCTTAAAATTCATGTCCCTTTCTCTCACCTCTGAGAGACAGCCACTGAATAGCGGCTTTCTTTGATGTGTATTTACTGGCTGCTGAAGGTCACTTTCTGAAAAAACTATTTCCTTCCCCAAAAGTCAAAAGATTCAGGATGGATTATCCAGTTCTTCTCATTTATAGCTTGTCGGTTTAGGTTTGTGGTTTTGGTTTGTTGTTTTGGGTTTTTTTTTTTTTGTCAAAGAACATTTAGAAATGCTTGCTGAAGTTCAGTGTTTGTTATTCAAACCATGTGTGCCAATATGTCTTGACAAAGCAGCTGCACTCTAAAAATGATGGCATTTCTAACCCCCTGTGCTGAAAAAGCAAACTTCTGTCCAGGCTCCAAAGATCTTTAGTGGCATTAAAAGAGATTTTCATGAAGTGGAAAGAAAACACCTTTTAAAGTTGTAATTTTTGTTCTTAAGAAATTATGCATATTTAACCAAATGACTTTGAATTCATGCCACCTAAGTAGAAAAACAAACAGCTTTTTTGAGAATTTGAGGATTATTTTACATGAGAATTTAATTTGTTTAAATTGAAATTAATATGGATAAGAATATTTGAATAGGTTCTGTGTGTTTGTCAGTCACAATTGCAAAGCAAGGACTAATCTTGGTGATTAGTAAGGGTAGTGATAAAAATATGCTTGTACGCAATATGGCAGTTTATGGCTCTTAGAGGACCAGATGTCAAAAGCCATATGCTAATATTCAGTGTAGAACAATCCTCTGGTTTATGCTTTAAAATGCACCATCATAGGAAATGCTCAGCAGTTGAGTGAATGGCAGCCCTGAAAGGCAAGAGCCTTTTCAGGTGAAAAGAGCAGTGGCTGCAGAGGGAAAGTGGGGGCTTCTGGGGTTGCTCCAGGCTTTGCTGCTGTCTCCTGGCATTGTACAACAACAATTAAGGCAGGGAAGATGCAATGTTTTACCTAAACTAGACTTCAGACTTACTCATATTAGGAATTATTTTCTTTCTGTACAGTAACTAGCATAGTGTGGTTCTGCCTCATTACTAGAGGTGCAGCAATGGAGTTACTAAATCAGAATTAAAGAGTGTGTTATGTGAGAAGTGCGTTAAAAAACAGGAGGGAAAAAAAGACCTGCAGGAATCAATGACTTACAATGCCTTGTGTTTATATAGGATTTGAGCCTATGGTCTTCCTGTACTGGGAAAGTTTACATTTTACTGGAATTATGAGTTTTGAATACAAAATTAAGAATAAAAAGATTCTCTATTAACTGGTCCCTTTAGAGGTGGTAGAATAAACAAAAAAAAAAAAAGTGGCGAGGGAAAAATAAACCTTAAACTATTTCACTTATACAGAGGCAAAGCAAACTCCTGCCTTCAGTTAAATCTTCCACCTTCCAAAACCTTCAGCTTGGCCAAAGGTGAAACTAGATTTAGTTTATTCTGATACCATATTCTGTGTGTCAAATATATTAATCTTAACTATTGCTGGTACTGCTAGCCATAATGTCAAGGAAATAAGTATCAAAGCCATCAGCACTTGTTTTCCACCTGATCAGACTAAAGAAAGGGGCAGCAATGGGCAGGTTTCTCTTTCTACAAACCAGGCTGTAGTGCTCTGAATAACTAACAAGATTTCCAGTGTCCAGCCACACCAGCAATAAACAAACTCACCAAGCTGTTATTAAAGGCAAAGGTGTTCTGCAATGTGCTGCTGCATTTTCCTTAGGATTATTCAGAAGTTTCAAGTTAATGCTGGAGCAAGAGGTATTGATTGCTGCAGCACTGCTTTTGGGGTTGTGATGGTTGAGTTTAAACAAGAAGGCTTGTAACAGGATCCACATGAAGTATGTGTAATTCTCCATGAAGATGGGTGCCCCTTTTTTTAGTAAGATTAAAAAAAAAAAAAAGTTGCAGGTTACGCTATCAGAGAACAATGTACAGAACAATACATGGAGATATTTTATAGGTCTTCAAACTAGGCCAGGTTTGGAGCCTGCCAGCTGGGAAATGCAGGCAGAGCTGGTATGCAACCTTGTGCCAGACTACTGATGTGCCCTGTACCACCTTAGCTTTAATGTACTCCTTAAGAGCTTGTTTAATTTTTCACTAAAAGCTTTGGTAAGGTGAAACTTCAGTAAGAATGGAAAGACTTGCCTCCTATCTTAGGCTGGTGAGTAGGACATGCTCTGAGCTCTGGGGCATTTGTGAAGAGCTGAACTTGTGTTGCTTGAATTTCCCATTGTTGTTTGGTCTGGTAGTTAATTATTAACTGCTGTTCTAATACTGTATTATAAACCCATTCATTGATTTGGTTCTGGCTGTGATACTGACCTGATGAATGGTGTTCCACAGTCCCAGTTTTTAAGGATTAAAGAGTTGATTGAAAAGATTAGCAAAACCTTTTATTTGTGAAGTACAACCACTTGTTTGTTCTTTCATTTTACGAGGCAGAGGGAAATCAGACAGGTTAAAATTTCTTAGTGCTTTGTCTGTAGTACAAATAAGAAATGCTGAAGCCTTCTCCTATGTAGTACAACTAGTCCCTAAACAAAATTATTTATGCTTAAGACAAGATCTATATGGACACAGAAGTTTTTCTCATGTATTTTAGTAATGTGATCAAAATCAATGTTTTAAAAGGTCCAGAGCATTGCACCTCAGAAAAGCCTTGTCTCTGAAAGCAGCTTGCAAAAAAAAAATCCTGCTGTGAATCATAACTGATTAGGCCCTTAAACATAAAAATATTTGTAAGACTCTAGCTGAAAATTATGAGTTGTCAAAATCTAATGGTTGAGGGACTTCTAAATTATCCTACTAAGTAGCTTGGACCAAATTTTTAATGTGGTAGGGATACGGGGAACCATAACTGTATACAGAGGTATAGAGATATTAACATCTCTAGGGATGCTGATTTCTGCCTGCTAAAAATCACTTGACTTTGGAGTTAACAAAGATGAAACTTGCCTTTCATTTGTTACAACACTGTATATTGCAGTATTAGCACTAATGTAACAGAGATGTTTTATCTTTTTTACCATATACTCTAGGAGGTCATCTAATTTTAAAGCTTCTGATGACTCCAAATGTAATGATTCTGGAGACAAAAATCAAGTTTCAAGTCACTGAATCTTACCAAATAATACAGATGCTACAAGTCACAGCTGTGAAGCCCTTAGTTTGCAAATCTTATGAAGCATGAATGTCTGTTGCCTTGCTAGCAAGTACATGCTATAGAGGAAGGATGGTGCTCTTGGGGGGGGGGGGGGAGGGTGGGTCTTCAGGATACATTTGTTAAGGTGCCTTACAATGACCCTGGTCTGGCTGAGACTTTCTCCATTTCTTTGAACCCC